>CM046440.1:54861160-54893660 GCA_025506505.1 Flaveria sonorensis | reverse complement strand
AGGTGAAATTTGAGCAAACATCAAAGATGATCCGTGTAATTTAATTTTATTTATAATAAACTAAAGGGTCATGTAGTACACATAGTTCGAACCTACTATGAAGATCAAAAAAGTTAACTATCTTTTCGTCCCTGATTTGGTACAAGATTTACCTGTTGAGTCCATGTGTTAATTTTCTTGTTATTTACGTAGTTGGTTTGTTGAAAAATTGCTCAAGACAATAAATATGTTATAATAGTATAGTATATAATATTGAGTGACTGGCTGCCCCGACAATTTTTTTTATCTAGTTCCTTGCAATAAAGATTTTGGATGAAGAATACAATGAACGCTGTCACAAACATTTCTTTGATACTCAAGATAAAACCAAAGAGAAAGAAGAGCCATAAATCACAAGTTATAGGGTGTTTCTTCAAAAGTAGATCATAATGTTTTGTTACATGGTTTCACTATCACGGGGTGAGTGTTTGAAAGCACTATCCCTGATTTGATTGCGTGGCTCCACTATCACCAGCTGAATGTTCGAAAGCACTATCCCCTGATTCGATTGCACCTATCACTAGCTAAACTTCTAAAATCTTTGTTTTTTAATTTTCACATTCACAATGGATATGTATATTATTATATTTCAACTGCCTTCAAGATTCTGGAAAATGCCCATTCGATTTACGACTCAGTTGTAAATGAGAAAATCGGCTCGGTTTGGTTTGTAAACGAGTCAAGAAAGAGCAAAGTTCCGCTCAGTTCGGTTCGGATCAAATTATTTTTTAATTTAATTTTATATTCATAAGTATATATACATTAATATATAAATATATAATTATATTATGGTTTTTTACATACCACTACATTGCACTTGACCAACTACAAATGTACAAATTTATATTTATACATACTAAACCACTACATTATACTTGACCAACTACAAATGTATAAATTTATATTTATACATACTAGACAATCGACCCAATAAACATTTAATATTAAGTTTAAATGTAAAATGCTAAGCTACTAAACAACGGTCTTTGAACCGGATTGTCATTAATGAACATGATTATGCTATGAAATGTAACTTTTTTTAAACATAAAAACTTAAGACGCAACATATTCATTGTCTATCTTTATAAATTTAAACCTAGTAGCACCTAGACCATAAGAATGTCAAAACCGTGGGTTGTCAAGATCGTTTATCGCTTGATCGAAGCTCGCTCAAAAAATTAATGCTTGAAAAATGCTTGGTTGTAAACGAGGCGATCTGCTCGATTCGATTTATAAACAAGCTAAGCACAAAGCAAAGGTCCGCTTGGTTCGTCTCGACTCGGTTTATAAAAATTAATGCTTGAAAAATGCTTGGGGCATGAACTCACCTGATGCGCGCAAGAATTAACTTAGAGCTTAACTTGGAAGAAATAAGTGGAAAGACAACCTTCAGAGGTTACCTAGAACACACGAGTACATAAATACGTGTACACAGAAATCCCGAAGAAACCTAAGTGCTCTACAAATCAAAGGACTCACGGTTTTCAGAAAGACATAACATGTTTGACTCAGTTGACTCGTTTGACCCGTTGGTGACATTATAGGTGAAATTCCATTCAAACAAGCATAACAGTACATCATACATGATTAACATACAGACTAATCACATATGACACTTCATTACCCATATGTACTACTTAGATCATCATACAACCAAATATCATACAAGTCATGCGAATCTTAACTATTATCATGCTTAGTATAACTATAACATAACTAATACATCATACAAGGATCAAATGACGCATCACATGCCATGTGAAGCCACTCACGACTTCACACCCTAAACCCTACCAATCCTACTAAGTAGGGGCCTCAGATTCGCACGTGTGTATGATGATCATTAACATACCAATTAACATAACTCATATCATCCAAAATATTCATTCATGATCAACTATCAATCAATAATAGTCCTAACTTACCCATATGACTCTTCACCATGATTTTTCACAAACAGACCAAAACAGGTAACTAATCAACTAAACATCCATACAATCTAAACAACACATTCAACCACATTAGAAATCATCCATGAACATACTAGCATGATCCTAATGTCCCAAACATGCTCAAATCATCATATTTAAGAATTTGCACAATTAAAGTTTCCCTTTTGGGAAAGCACATCCCAAATTCATCAAACTCACACTACATTCATGAATTCATCAATTATATACCAATACAATTTAAATGATCAACAACATCTAATTATCATGATTCATCAACTTTCATACCCAAAAGTTACTATCTTTAGTAGGGTATGAACTACAACGTGCATTCTTGAATTCCTAACATTCATATCAACAATTTAGCACCTAATCATCATCATAAACACATCAACAACACCAATTCATGATCAAATCACCATTTCATGCAAAATAAAGTTACTATTCTTAGTAACCAATGAACAATCCATCAAAATCCTAACTTTCTTGCACAATTGATGTTAACTAGCATATATACAATCCAACTAACATATTAACATCAACAAACAACCAAGAATCGACCTTCAATTGCAATATTCGAACTAGGGTTTCGACCACCATGAAAAATCATCAAAAACATGTAAAAATCTAACCTTTAAACGTGTAATGGCTTGCAATTGATGATTCTAACGCGTTGTATAACTTGAAATCGACCAAAACCGAATGGTAATCACTTGTTCTTGCTTGAAATCATAGGTTTATGTGTGTTTGAGTGTGTGTCGCGGCCGATGGGTATGTGGGGGCTAGGGTTGGGATTTTTGATTTTATTTAATTTATCAATATTACCATTTAAACC
The DNA here is from genome assembly GCA_025506505.1 of Flaveria sonorensis. Classification (NCBI taxonomy): domain Eukaryota; kingdom Viridiplantae; phylum Streptophyta; class Magnoliopsida; order Asterales; family Asteraceae; genus Flaveria; species Flaveria sonorensis. Next base: position 54,890,837 of record CM046440.1, on the reverse strand, counting down.
CTTGTAATTTACTGTTTATAAAAATTAAGCTTTTAAACTCTTTTTAAAAAGGGTTTTAACTACATTAATATGCATATAAACTAACAATGACAATTATATATTTTATCTTTATTAGATACAAAACATACGAATTAAATACACACGTTTCCACGTTACGTGATAAAATTCACAATTAATATTTAAATCACGTAATCACAACCAATAATCAACATAGAAATTATTGTTTAACATTATTAATTATTATTAAGTCACCAACGTTCAACGACAACTAGTGTGTGCTCACGACACGTGTATGCACGGAACTAACAGAGTTTGGTAACGGAAAATTACCGGATGTCACATTATCCCCATGTTGAAATAATTTTCGTCCCGAAAATTGTGTTACATGGTATGTGTTCCATCACTGGTCTACTGCATTGGCACAAAGTAATCGAGTGAGTTTCGGGTGAGTTGTCACATCATCCCCATGTTGAAAGAAATTTCGTCCCGAAATTTAAATCAGTACCTTCGCCTGCTGACATCGTCTTTTCAAACAACTGAGGATACTTAAGCTTCATTTGGTCCTCACGTTCCCACATGAATTCTGGTCCACGTCTCGCTTTCCATCAAACTTTGACAATGGGTATCTTGCTTTGCTTAAGTGTCTTCACCTCACGATCAATCACTTCGACCGGTTCCTCAATGAAGCGTAATTGTTCGTCTACTTGAACTTCTTCCAGTGGTACGACCATCGTTTCATCCGTTAGGCACTTCTTCATATTTAAACGGTCCACTGGACCTATATTTCTATCGATAGGCCACTGGATTCCACTCAATGAATCAGGTAAGGCTAGTCGATAGGCCACTGGACCTATTATTTCTAATATCTCAAACGGTCCAACGTATCTCGGATTTAACTTTCCTCTTTTACCAAACCGAATCATGCCTTTCCACGGTGAGACTTTCAATAAGACTTTGTCATCAACTTGAAATTCTAGAGGTTTTCGTCGCTTGTCAGCATAACTTTTCTGTCTGTCGCGCGCTGCAGCCATACATTCCTTATTTGTACAATCTTTTCAACTAACTCAGGACCCGTTAGCTGGCTATCACCAATTCTAGCCCAACAAACTGGTGATCTATATTTTCTCCCATACAAAGCTTCAAAAGGTGCTGCCTTTATGCTAGTGTGTTAACTATTATTGTAAGAAAATTCCACCAATGGTAGGTGAACTTCCCAGTTATTCCCGAAGTCTATCACACAAGCACGTAGCATGTCCTCCAACGTCTGTATAGTACGCTCACTTTGACCATCAGTCTGTGGATGATAAGCAGTACTCATATTCAATCGCGTACCTAAAGATTTCTGTAGTGATTGCCAGAAGTGCTATGTGAAACGAGCATCGCGGTCAGAAATAATTGAGATCGGTACTCCATGCCTCGAAACGATCTCCTTCACATAGAGTCGGGTTAATTTATCCATCTTGTCTGTTTCCTTTATCGCTAGGAAATGAGCAGACTTTGTTAATCTATCCACGATAACCCATATTGTGTCGCAACCAGTAGAAGTTCGAGGTAGCTTGGTAATGAAATCCATTGAGATCTGATCCCACTTCCACATAGGGATCTCGGGTTGTTGCAATAGTCCAGACGGTTTTTGATACTCCACTTTAACCTTTGAGCAGGTCAGACACTTGCTCACATATGTAGCTACATCCGCCTTCATGTTAGGCCACCAATAGTGTGCCTTCAAATCATGATAAATCTTGTCAGATCCAGGATGTATAGAGTACTTAGACTTGTGTGCCTCACTCATGACCAAGTCTCTCAGATTTCCGTGTAGAGGTACCCAAAGTCTATCCACGAAGTAACGAATTCCATCCGCTTTTACCTCGAGCTGCTTGTCCATTCCTCTTAAGGATTCGGACCCAATGTTTTCTGCTTTCAAAGCTTCCGTCTGAGCCTCTCAGATTTGTTCCGGTAACTGTGTGCTAATGGTAAGCTGCAAAGCTCGCACGCGTCAAGGCTTAGCAGTTTCTTTCCTACTCAGCGCGTCAGCGACTACATTTGCTTTCCTCGGATGATATCTGATGGCACAATCATAATCGTTCAACAGTTCCACCCAGGTTCTTTGCCTCATGTTCAACTCCTTTTGCTCAAAGATGTGCTGAAGACTCTTGTGATCAGTGAAAATAGTGCATTTGGTACCGTACAGGTAGTGTCTCCAGATCTTTAAGGCAAAAACTACTGCACCCAGTTCCAAGTCATGGGTGGTATAGTTCTTCTCATGAATCTTCAACTGTCTAGAGGCATAAGCTATCACCTTATCCCGCTGCATCAGGACGCATCCAAGCCCTTGAATGGAAGCGTCACAATAGACTACAAAATCGTCACTTCCATCCGGTAACACTAATATTGGTGCGCTACACAATTTCTGTTTCTGCAACTGGAAAGCAGATTCCTGACTCTCGCCCCATTTGTAAGTCGTTCCCTTGTGAGTCAAAGCTGTGATGGGTTGAGCAATCTTAGAAAATCCTTCGATGAATCGCCGATAGTACCCCGCCAGTCCAAGAAAATGTCGAATCTCACTGGGTGTCTTGGGAACCGACCAATTCTTTATTGCCTCAATCTTTGCTGGATCAACATGTATTCCTTTCTCATTAACAATATGACCTAAGAATCGCACCTCACGTATCCAGAAATCACACTTAGAAAACTTTGCGTACAGTTGTTCCTTTCTAAGTAATTCCAAGATCAAACGTAAGTGCTCTCCATGTTCTTCCTCAGTCCTTGAGTAGATCAATATATCATCGTTAAAGACGATAACAAACTGATCAAGATAGGGTTTGCACATGCGATTCATAAGGTCCATGAATACTGCTGGTGTATTCGTCAACCCGAATGGCATGACTAAGAACTCGTAGTGACCATAACGTGTACGAAAGGCAGTCTTTGAGATGTCCTCCTCTCGAACTCTCAGCTGATGATACCCAGACCTCAGATCAATCTTAGAATAATAGCTTGATCCTTGAAGTTGATCGAACAAGTCATCTATATGAGGTAAAGGATATCTATTCTTGATCGTGACCTTGTTCAACTCCTTATAGTCAATGAACATTCGAAATGTACCGTCCTTGTTCTTGATAAATAGAACTGGCACTCCCCAGGGCGACAAACTGGGTCTGATATATCCTTTATCCAACAGTTCTTGGAGTTGAGTAGATAATTCCTGCAGTTCGTTTGGAGCTAACTGGTAAGGTGCTCTCGCCATTGGAGCGGCTCCTGGAGTCAACTCAATTTGAAACTCGACTTGACGATGAGATGGTAGTCTGGGCAGGTCCTCCGGAAACACCTCGAGAAACTCACAAACCACGGGGATATCCTCTATCTTCTTTTCCTCTGTCTGATTGTTAGTGACAAGTGTCAATATGGCTAGACGACCTTTCCGTAACAACTTCTGTGCCTTCATGAACTAGATGATGCCATTCACTGCACCACTCCTATCACCTTTAACCGAGAGAATTTCTTCGCCGTTAGGAATCCGTATAACCTTCTCGTGACATATGACTTCCGCTTGCTTGTCAGAGAGCCAATCCATGCCGACTACTACATCAAAGCTCCCAAGTGTGATACGCATGAGATCTATGTCGAAGGTATGACCAGTGAGTTCTATCTTGAAGCCTCTAAGGATATGGGTCACATGAATCTGTTTACCATCGGCTAACTCTACGGTGTACTTAGATTCTAATGTTGATGGCATATCACTTAAAAGACTATTAAACTTAGTGGAAATAAAGCTTCTATCAGCCCCAATATCAAATAATACGGTAGCAAAACGACCATTAACCAAAAATTTACCAGTTACTGTTGTAGGATCGTTTAGAGCCTCACCTGAGCCCATGACAAAGGCTCTCCCTTTGGCTCCATTATTATTTCCGCCATTGTTGTTGCCATTACCATTGTTGTTGTTATTGTTGTTGCCGTTGTTGTTATTCCAGTGTTGTTCCCGCCATTTCCATTTCTCCTAAGCTGTGGGCAATTGCGTCTATAGTGACCTTCTTTTCTGCACTCAAAACAACCTTTTGGAGTTTCTTGTGATTGTTGAGGCTTCTTCATCAGTTCACCCCGGCAGTCCTTCGCTGCATGCCCAACTTTACCACAGCGTTGGCATCGGAAGTTGTCATACCTACCGGTGTGATGGTAGTTGCATCGATTACACTTAGGACTTTTCCCAACATAGCCTCCTTGTCCCTGTGATGCCGAGGATGACTAATTATAGTTACGATTGTTATCGAACTTTCTTTGTTGTTGGTGAGGTTGGTGCTTCTGAACGTACTGCTGCTGTTGTTGTTGCTGGTTGCTGGAGGATGACGATCCCTTGTTGCCTGGGCCGTCCCACTTGCGTTTATTGTCGACACGCTTGCCACAGCGCCCCGCTTGGGTAGTTTGCCTTGCTCTACCGCTTGATCAGTAAGTTTGTGGGCTAGTCAAAGAAAAGAAACACTATATAGTCTAAGTCATATAAAAGTAGAATCAGTCCAACACGTCAGATCCGTCACTGTCCTCATCCATCTCTGCTGGTTCTTCTTCTGGGGCTTCCTCCGGCTCCTCTTCCGGGTCTTCCTCATCAGGGTCCGCCAAAGGTGCAGGGGCTTCAACAATCTGAAGTGCTGCTAGCTGTGCCTCTAGATCAGCAAACCTATCATCGATCACTATGTTATGGTGATCCTGCGCGTCTATGCGCCCAGTAAGTGCTACAACATTGCCTGCCAGGGTATGATGTCTACTAATGGCCATCGAGAATCGCTCCTGAAGCGTCTCTACCTGGTAGCGCAACTAACGCATCTCAGATCGTAAGGCAGAGTTCTCATCAGTGAGTCCTCTAATCCGCTGTCGCTCCGTGTCTAGAGTGGCTACCAAAGCTGTAAACGCCTGCTCGAGAGGGATGTCCAAGGTAGGAAGAGTAGGCAATGCAGAGGTTATCGATGACCTAGTCCTAGGTCGAGTAGGGGCTACTGGTGGTACACGCTCTCTATAAGCCATACGGTTTATGTAGGTGGGGTAGAAATCCCAGTTCCGTGGAGGATCGAGCTCAGGAGGTATGAAAGGCTGATCCCAGTCTATCTCGCCAGGAGGATAAGGATGTCGGGGCCAGTTAAATCCTCTATCAGGCACGTGAGAAGTAAGAGGTGACTCAGATCGTGCAGGTCTCTTGCCTAAATTTCTGGATGACGATGCCATGCTGCGAAGTACATGATGCGTATGCCAATGAGTATACAGTAGAGGAGTAAAGAACAGATAACTAACAACTGTGCGGTTATAGTCTAGTGTGTGTATGCAACCTAGTTCCCTATAACCAATGGCTCTGATACCAATCTCTCACACCCTCAAAATCCGCGTGCGGGGTTTTACCGTGAGGCGCGTGACATACCAGGATCTCAGTCATTAGTTACACAGAATGACTCTATATAAACTAATATTCAAAATCAGAGTTTAACTTTAAAACATGCGGAAGCGTTAAATAAACTAGTAAACCCAAAACAATGAAACATGATTTGAAAATGCACAAACATACGCGCCCAAGTATTATGCAAAACCAAAACACGATGTTTAAACAATCTTAACCCAAAACAATGTTTCATAACGTGCTGACAAACACCATGATGCTGACCCGTGTGACGTGCTCCTAGGAAATAGCAACCTTAACCTGAGAATAGCATACTAAAAGAGTCAACACAACGGTTGGTGAGTTCAAGAGTTTGCGTTTAAACATAAACCAATAACAGTTGCAAGATATAAGTGTATTGTAATAGATAGCTAGTCTATAACAAATAGTAATAATCATAGTGATTCCGCGATTGAAGCTGACTGTGTTACGTTTGTTGCCTCCTGCCACGACTTACCAGGTCGTGACAAATGTTCATTAGGACAATATTGCACCCGTTTGACCTCGAGTCGCACAGATGGGGCTCGTCAGACCCAATAGTACTACCCAAAATTTCCCGCTAATATCATTATTAACAATCCGAAAGTGTGAGGACTTTCTTGGTAATCAACACTATATTATACTATACACAACTTATCATGATAAAGCGTTTGTAAAACCAGTATGTTATCTCCCCCAAAAGAGAGTATGTAAAAGAGTGGGGCATGAACTCACCTGATGCGCGCAAGAATTAACTTAGAGCTTAACTTGGAAGAAATAAGTGGAAAGACAACCTTCAGAGGTTACCTAGAACGCACGAGTACATAAATACGTGTACACAGAAATCCCGAAGAAACCCTAAGTGCTCTACAAATCAAAGGACTCACGGTTTTCAGAAAGACATAACATGTTTGACTCAGTTGAATCGTTTGACCCGTTAGTGACATTATAAGTGAAATTCCATTCAAACAAGCATAACAGTACATCATACATGATTAACATACAGACTGATCACATATGACACTTCATTACCCATATGTACTACTTAGATCATCATACAACCAAATATCATACAACTCATGCGAATCTCAACTATTATCATGCTCAGTATAACTATAACATAACTAATACATCATACAAGGATCAAATGACGCATCACATGCCATGTGAAGCCACTCATGACTTCACATCCTAAACCCTGCCAATCCTACTAAGTAGGGCCTCAGATTAGCACGTGTGTATGATGATCATTAACATACCAATTAACATAACTCATATCATCCAAAATGTTCATTCATGATCAACTATCAATCAATAATAGTCCTAACTTACCCATATGACTCTTAACCATGATTTTCCACAAACAGACCAAAACAGGTAACTAATAAACTAAACATCCATATAATCTAAACAACACATTCAACCACATTAGAAATCATCCATGAACATACTAGCATGATCCTAATGTCCCAAACATGCTCAAATCATCATATTTAAGAATTTGCACAATTAAAGTTTCCCTTTTGGGAAAGCACATCCCAAATTCATCAAACTCACACTACATTCATGATTCATCAATTATATACCAATCCAAGTCCATGACAACATTTAAACATGATCAACAACATCTAATTATCATGATTCATCAACTTTCATACCCAAAAGTTACTATCTTTAGTAAGGTATGAACTACAACGTGCATTCTTGAATTCCTAACATTCATATCAACAATTTAGCACCTAATCATCATCATAAACACATCAACAACACCAATTCATGATCAAATCACCATTTCATGCAAAATAAAGTTACTATTCTTAGTAACCAATGAACAATCCATCAAAATCCTAACTTTCTTGCACAATCGACGTTAACTAGCATATATACAATCCAACTAACATATTAACATCAACAAAAAACCAGGAATCGACCTTCAATTGCAATATTCGAACTAGGGTTTCAACCACCATGAAAAATCATCAAAAACATGTAAAAATCTAACCTTTAAACCTGTAATGGCTTGCAATCGATGATTCTAACGCGTTGTATAACTTGAAATCGACCAAAACCGAATGGTAATCACTTGTTCTTGCTTGAAATCGCAGGTTTGTGTGTGTTTGAGTGTGTGTCGCGGCCGATGGGTATGTGGGGGCTAGGGTTGGGATTTTTTATTTTATTTAATTTATCAATATTACCATTTAAACCCTTGTAATTTACTTTTTATAAAAATTAAGCTTTTAAACTCTTTTTAAAAAGGTTTTTAACTACATTAATAAGCATATAAACTAACAATGACAATTATATATTTTATCTTTATTAGATACAAAACATACAGATTAAATACACACGTTTCCACGTTACGCGATAAAATTCACAATTAATATTTAAATCACGTAATCACAACCAATAATCAACATAGAAATTATTGTTTAACATTATTAATTATTATTAAGTCACCAACGTTCAACGACAACTAGTGTGTGCTCACGACACGTGTATGCAAGACTTAACGGAACTAACGGAGTTTGGTAATGGAAAATTACCGGATGTCACAGAATGATTATGTGTTTTGGCAAATAAATTTGTCACGGGACAAGATCTGATATAAATATGAAATGGATAATAAAGTGTCATTTCATAACTGTGAGGTTGTCACGGGGATTTACACAATAGGGATTTTGTGCGGATGTTAAGTCTAGTCACTATGTCAGAAGCATGAGTTAATCCTAACTCTTTAACAAACGTTTGTCAAGTGTCATAATCAAAACATCGACCTAAGTCAGAGAATTCTAGCTCGAGGTCACAGTCGTGACAAGAGCAGGTTGGGTGATTATGTTGGGTGGGATGACCCAGGAGGATTTCACGGTCAGTAAGACTAGGTCTTGACGTGAAGGTTAATGTGTTACAGGATTGAAAAGTGCTTATGACTTGCCGAATAGTGTACGGACACACTCGAAAGCTTATCGCTTTGAGTATTTGTCCCTTTTCTTAACTCTTTTGGGGTTGGTTAAGCATTTTGGTAAAAAAATTTATATGTGTGTGATAGTAAGTTAAAATTTTCCCGATGGACTAGCATACCTGTTGGTCATTACAGTCACAACAAATTTCTAAGGCGAGTGGAGGGGCTCTGGACTGAGTCATTGATCACCTCGGGGCAAATTTATGCTTAGTTGGATCCATCTAGGTAGGAGGGCCTTGGTTGAAGGTTTTTGTGTGAGGATGAGCTCAAGAATGAATGAACGAGGTTGTAATCCTTTAGGAATCAGCAGGAGCACAGGATCGCTAGTGCTGTATGTCATCGGAGAGTGCCGGATCGCTAGGGCTGCTACGACCTGAGAGGACAGGATCCTTCGGGTTGCCTGCTACTCATATATTATGACGCGTTAGGATTCGATCAGTCGGGCGCCTATAATCTACCTACCATCATGTTATGAAACATAGAGTGGCATATATGTTGACGAACACTTCCCTAGGTGTGAGGGCGTTAGTGAGATCTGATAAACAATTTGCTTACATACACATTTCGAAGATAGGGGCTGGATTAGAGCTTCTTGGGCTGAATTATATAAACACTGATAAGTTTTAATTCAGCCTAGTTTTTGTGTTCTTGTATGTTAAGCCTTTCGGTGTCTTTATTGTTGCGATGTGATACAACTGGTCGCGCCCGTGGATTGGGGTGTGATATTTGTGATGGTTTTCGAGCACCTCTCTATGGAAACCCCTTCAAATCTAGATCCTTTCTCCACCACCCAACGTCGTCGTTCCTGGTCCTTTCACCGCCATCGATGGTAGTACCTTCCTGTCCCCTCAGCACCATCAGATTATATGAACTCAGATCCTTCTTTCTCATCATTAGTTGCATCACCACCACCGCCCGACGACACTATTCCTCTGGTGCTCCCCTAACTGTAGCACAATGGACGGTGGTGTAACCGCAACTCTGTTGTTTCATGCATTATCGGTTTCGCCACTGGTGAACACTCTACTACCCACTACAGGTAAAAATCAACCGGAGGTCTTTATGTCACCACCACAAGAAATTTGGCTGGAGGTCTTAAATGCCCGGTCTCCGTCGCTAGCGGCAGTAGATTCATAGCTGCCGGAAGACACCAAAGAAGTTCTACAACAACAACAGCCTAGTTTAATTTGTTTATATAATTTCACATTATACCTAAGGTAAATCTACAACGATACCTCTGAAAATAACATCCAAATCTAACAAGATTGGGTTTAAGGACTACAATAGCAATTGTTTTATTAAACCAACTACATAAATAACAAGAAAAATAACACGACGACTTAACTAGGGCTGTTCATGAGTCGAGCCAAATCGAGCGAACCTTTGCTCATGCTTGGCTCGTTTCTAAACGGAACCGAGTCGATCGTTTCCTTTACAACCGAGCAGAAAATCGAACAAGCATTTTTCGAGCGTTAAGTTTTCGATCGATTGTCGAGCAAGCGCAAACGAACGATGAACAATTTGTACAACTCAACTATCTAGTGTGTCATCCGATTTATAATTCAATAAGAGACGATGAAAATGTTGGGTCTTAGGTTATAAGGTTTAAAAAGCAGCCACATTTTATAACATAACATTTTTCATGAATGACAATACGTTGTAGCTAGCGATGAGGCTAAGGCTGTAGCTGATGTGGGGGTGAGCATACTGCAGCAAATGATACGTTGAGAGCGGGAGATGATCGACTAAGAGCAAGAACGACTTCAAATAGCGACTTAGGATTTCACTTTAATGCTTAGTGTTAATTTTTTAGAGTAAATTACACTTTTCGTACTTTTGGTGTATAATAAATTTCAGGTTTCGTCTTTAAACTAAGGAAATTATAGTAAACATCCTTTATGTTAATATTTTGTAACAGTTTACATCCTTTGCTCTAACAGATGTTAATTTTATCCGTTAAATCAGATCACATGCCTTGCATGTGGTGGTATACTAGTCTTTCTATCCTTACTAATAAAAAAATAGAATATTAAAAATATTAAATTATTGACCGGGAGGTATGTTCATTAGGACTAGATCTAATGCCGCCATCAGATTTCCGGCACAAAGTTATCTAACAATAAGATCTGTCCACTCCGGTGAGAAAGTCGTCCCTCCCCTTCCTCTATCTGTAAATCGACTGGGGGTGTTCCACTAAAGTTCTTAGCGGTTGTTCTAGGTGTTTTCATGAAGTTGAAGTGGTGGTGTACTAGTGATTGATGGTGAAGATATATGGTTGGTATTTGGTAAAGAAGAAGAAGAAGATAGGTCGTAGGGTGTGAATGGTCGGTTTGGTTCGGTTTTCGCCTAAAACCAAAACCAAAAACTGTTATTTCGGTTTCTAGGTTTTTAAAACCGTTCGGTTTTGGTTTTTTCGGTTTTTGGTTTTCACTTCTGTTTTGGTTCGGTTTTGGTTATTTCGGTTTTGTTTTTAGGCTTCAAGTTTTTTTTTAATTGGACCAAAGTAATGAATTTAATCTAAAAACCTTAATCTTACATCATTTTATTGATCTTTAAACATAGTTTGTATATTCTTATAAATAATTTTAACATTAAATATAATTGCAATTAATAAAATACAATAACAAAAAATTTAATAAAACAATTTAATGTACCAAACAAAAAAGTTTAAAGATTATTCTCGAAACCAAAATATCTATCTATTTTAGATATCATAGGTTAAATAAGTAATTTATAGGTTAGTCATGTTTATAAGTATATATAAATACACCTCTAAATTTAAAAGTTGGGTTTTATGGTTTCGGTTCGGTTTTTCGGTTTATGTTACAAGCAAAACAATGGTTACGTTGGTTGTTTCGGTTGCGGTTCGGTTATTTCGATTTCTTGCACACCCCTAGATTGTAGAGAGAGAGAGAGAGAGAGAGAGAGAGAGAGAGAGAGAGAGAGAGAGAGTGTGTGTGTGTGTGTTGTGTGGAGTGAATGTAGAGAGATATTTTATATATCTATTAAGTAAATGAGTAAATGACTAAATTGCCCTCATGTGCAGCGCATATGACCGGACTTAACTGTAAAATATAACGACCGTTAAAGGTAAAGGACTTAAACTGTTATAGATATATAAAAATAAATGATGTTTATTGTAATTTCCTTAGTTTAAAAACGAAACCTGAAATTTATTATAAACCTAAAGAACGACAAGTGTAATTTACTAATTGTTTTTATTAGATTGATTGATCTAATATGTATAAATATAATTGTATAAATATATATAGTAGGCCAGATCTACTCGAATGCTACATAAATTATATATATAAAAAATAAAAATTAATTAAAGCCGAGCTCTGAATAGACCTTTGCTCATACTTGAGTCGTTTACAAACCGATCCGAGCTGATCGACTCGTTTACAACCGAGCATAAGTTGGAACATTCGTTAGCTTCCTCCCCTTTCCCCAGTATTTTCAGTTTCCCACCAATCCCAATTCTTTACTCTCTCTTTCGCCAGGTGCCACTCTCTTTCGAATCACCATTCACATAATCACATCAAATCTACTGAGGGAAAACCAGTGGATGTTTTGGGCTTCTACCTCTGCAGCATGAAGTTGCATCCTCTCCACATCAAACCCTAAGGAGATATCGCTTCTTGAGGTTTCTTCTTTATCCTTAATTCTGTAATGGATACAACTGTATGATGACAAACTAGTTCCCAATTTTTATTTACAAACACAACAATAGCAACTGATCTAGGGACTTATACTGCATCAAGTGTAAAGTTGAGGGGTATGCATAGCCAGGTTAGTTTCTAGAACATTTAATCTCTGCATAACACTCAGTTTACTTAGGATTGATTAATTGGTGTATGTAAATAGTATGTGTTCTTTGATTAATATGGTAATTGTTTTGATAGATTATGGTGACCATAGAAGCTGATGATTGTAGTTAAAATTTTACTGTTGAATTCAAATTATGGGTCCTTAATTAGGGCAATTAAGATTATTGACTTATGATTTTGGTGACTGTTGAAGAAGAAACTTCGTGTGCGTATTGCGTCTCTTAATCATTGAATCATTCTACGAGTTAACATGAATATGCTATTCTGCATTGAAGTAACTTCTGAAAATTCTGGTTTGATAATACTGCCATCTGTGAACTAAATTATGAACCTTTTTTCATCATTTCTTTCAAATGTGCATTTCCATTATATATTTTCTGTACTACTAAAGAAAGAAATTTTCTTTTGGTTGATATCTTTCATTTTTACATGCGTTATTAATGTTCTGCAGTCAATACCTTTTACCTCGAGTCAGTGTTAAGATGCAGTTAACGATACGTTCAAGTTGTATCGTGACCATACAGTTTTTTATTGCGTTTGTGCCTGCCCAAAAGATGTGAACCCTGGCAAGCAAATCTGCAACACCAAGACTTTCCGGAATAGCTAATTGTCAACAATTCACTGTCATTTCATTCTGGTATTATATTCAAAGATCTTATTAGTTAATAATAATGGTGGTCATTTCATTTAAAATAAATTTAATCAGGTATTTGGTAATAGTTCATTTGAAATAAAGAATATTTGATCATACTCTTGTAGAATTTATAGTGTTTTGAACTTAACTTTTGGGCAACTTGGTGGTGCTAGTGGTGTTGCTTGTTGAATCAAAATACTACTGTCACTTACTCTGTAATGAACTAATATTGTTTTATGTTTTCTTTTCCATCTATTTGTACTTTTAGGTTTCTGTTATGCCACTCATGGAAGCCATGGGTATGAAAACTGAGGATGTTGTACAGCCATATCCATGCTTCATTTTTGGATAATCTCCAAAAAAGAAAATTGCAAACATGTTAGTTTAATTTTTGGGTTTAGTTGTATATTAGTTTCTAAGGGGTTTCATCTGTACATATTGAGGGTTCACAATTCATTATAATTATTCAGATATTTCTCATTCACTTGTATATGGTATCAGAGCTAAAATCCTTAGCATAAACCCTAACCGCCGCTGGATCTAACCGTTGTGATTGCTTATGTCCAAGGCATTTCTGTTTCTTGCTGTCTCTGTCGGTATAGAGGGTGAGTGAGTGTAACATTGCTTTTACTTCTCTCTTTCCTTTTCTTTTCTTTCCTATCGTTGCCTCGCTTTTAATTTTTTAATTTTTTTTTGTTCTTTCTCTTTTGCCGACTTTCTTAACCAAACCGGTTTAAGGAAAAGCCTGAAGTGTGAACCTCTAGGTTTAACGTTCGCTATAATTATTTAGATATGTATGTACCTTTACATACAAAACTTGAATTATTTTGTTAATTTGCTGAATATTTTTGTTTGATTTGTGTTTTAATATATATTTATTTGATTTTGGGGACGTTTGTAAATAAAAAAGCTGAAAAAACCCATTTTTTTAAAAGTTTTGCATGAACATTAGCCATGGATATACAACCTACCGAAAATTACTGCACTAAAATAAAAACTGAAATCTGTGAGTCATCTATTTGCTAAGTATCTGACTATCTGTTACTGATCGTCTGATCCATAACTGATATTCATTTGTGATCTGCATGAATACTTTTTAATAATTGATGATTATACATTCCTATATGGTACCAATTCGTGTATACATGTATGCATATAGGTATAAATTTTACATATGTATATGCAAGATAACATCAAACACTATAAATGTTGATTCTCCATGAACATGCATGCATGATCTTCCTATTTTACTGTATTCCTAAGGCTTGAATCCTCCTAATGAGTGACAACGACAACAAGTTCCGTTCTTTCCATTCATCGATACTCTCTTTTCGCCCTTCATTCGTTAAGCATCGATCATGACCATCGAGTATGCTCACAATCGTTGTCATCGATGGTCTTAAATCTGGGTTCGACTGTGTGCACGCTATCGCTAACTTTACCAGCCCCCGCAATTCTTTCTTGTTGTACTCTCCATCTAACCTTGGATCCACAATTTCTTCATAATTTCCTTTCTGAGACTCAAATTCATGAATCTTTTTTACTAGTAACACCTCGGGCCGCCTGAAATCCACCGCCATCCGCCCTGTCACCACCTCCAACACCACCACACCAAAGCTGTAAACATCCGCCATTGGTGTTGCTTCCCCCAACTCCATATATTCAGGCGCCATATATCCGAAAATCCCACGTACGCAAACCTTTTTGTCGATTACCACATGGTGCCCGTGCTCGTTTCGTGTTAAGAATTCTGCAAGCGCGAATGACCCAAGCCTAGGGTTCATGTCGGGGTCGATGTATATTGCGGATGATGTGATATTTCTGTGGATCACCTGTTCTTCCCATTCTTCGTGGAGGTATCGAATCGCACAGGCTAGTGATTTCACGATGTTGTATCGATGGTTCCATCTTAGGGAGTTTGATTTTGGATGGTTGTTATGGGAAAGGAGTTGTCCCAAGAGACGGTTAGCCGAGTAGTCGTAGACCACGAGCATTTCCCCTTGCTCGGTGCACCACCCGCGGAGCTGTACGAGGTTCCGGTGCCTGAGCCGCCCCAAATTTGCGAGCTCGTTTGCGAACCGGACCCGCAGTGCGGGGCATGTTTTCATCCCGAGCCTTTTTACAATGATGTCATGGTTGTCAAGAACACCATAGTAAGCTGTCCCAAAGTCCACCTCTGATAACCGGTTCGCATCGGAGAAGTTATCCGTGGCGGAGATGATTTCCTTGTAGGTTATCTCCCGTGGCGGTTCGACCATCAGGAACGGGTTTAACTGGCGGCGGCTCAGTTGCGCAGTGGCGGTCATATAACCGCCACTGCTGTCCCCATGATCTTGTTGGGCAGTTATGTACAAGCTTTCTTCGTTGGCAGTGGCGTAGGCGGTTGAGCCACTCGAAGCAATTCCGAAAGATGCGGTGATAGTGATAGTGGTAGTGGTGGCCGCGGTGGTTCCACTGGTGCTAGTGGTGTTACGCGATACAGATATGTAAGTAGGATGGGATTTGAACGAGGGAAGATCTGGGAGAGTGGTAAAAGCACCACCCGAAAGCGCTTCTACGATCCACCTCGTGTTGGGTCGGGTTAGCGGGTCGTGGAGCGTACACAATAACCCAAGGTGAATCAACTGTTCCATTTCATGAAGGTCATAAGACCCATCAGGCAACCGGCTATCCGCGGCCTGCAAAAGCGTCTTCTCATCGGCTAACTTTCGAAACCTATCGACAAGTATGATCTGATCGTCGGGAAGCGTAAGATCCACAGCTCTTCGCCCCGAAGCAACTTCTAGCAACACAATACCAAAACTGAAAACATCAGATTTCGCGGTGGCGGATGCCTTTTTCTGGAAGCTCTCCGGTGGTAGATACCCGATCGTGCCCCCGATGCTCGTGGTATCTGCCAGCCGGAGCGAGTTATCGCTCATCGAAGGTGTTCTTGTTTCATACCCGAGTTCATGCTCCATCCAACGAGCCAACCCGAAGTCACCAAGCCGCGCGTTAAAGTTGGAATCGAGCATCACATTGCTGGTTTTCACATCACGGTGTATGATCTGCGCCTCAAGCTGTTCATGGAGATAAAACAGTGCTGCTGCTAGTCCTTTAACTATTTTCATCCTCCGGTCCCAAGTAAGCGATGGCGCGACCTCGCTTCCCACCCTTCGAAAAAGCAGCCGGTCGAGACTACGGTTCGGCATGTAGTCGTAAACGAGGAGAAGCTGATCATCATGAACACACCACCCACGTAAAGGGACCAGGTTCCTGTGGCGTAGATGGGCTACAGCCACCAGTTCCGCCGCGAAGCTCTTCTCGAACCGGTCCCCAGTCTCCGTCAAGCACTTAACCGCGGCCACGGTTCCATCGCTCGGCAAGACGGCTCGAAACACCCTCCCGAACCCGCCGCTCCCGAGAACTTGATCCTGGCTAAACCCTTTGGAGGCTATATAAAGCTCGGAGTATGTAAACGTTTTAGGACTATGGGCTCCAACACTCACCTCCTTCGAAAACTGCACTCCGTCGGTGTCGTGGAAGACCGCGGGCGGCGGTTTGGTACATAACCGCACAACCGAACGTCTCTTTTGGAGTTGAAGAACCTGTGAACCGTGTTGCGGAGGAGCTCGTGGAGGTGTATACCACATGATCTTTGCCTAGGTTGGGGTGGCGGTGGCGGCGGTGGTGGTTGTTTGGTGGTGTGGTGGTGGTCGACTGGGTGGATGTCGTCGCCGTCGGAGGGTAAGATGAAGCAGAGGTGGTGGAGGTGCATGGTGGTGGTGATGAAGAGGGTTGAAGTGGATAAATAAATAGGTGTATGAATGGGTAGCTTATTGTGTTGTCAATTGTCACCAACTATAAAATGGAAATACGTACAGGTGGAGCGGTCACTTACCCGCATTGACTTTTGATAGAGAGGGACTTTGCAATTGCAATAATTCAGAAAATAATATTATTGGGATCAGCTGAACAAATATCCCCTGGTTTACAAATATTACTTCTCGGAACAAGAGTACACTTTAAAATCGAATAAAATGGTTTTCGTTTGAATGTAAGTGTGATCATTTTTTGTTTTTTGAACTGCAGAAAAAAAAACTAATCAACCTTTACAGATTTGATATTATATGTGCATATTGTACGGTTATATCCTCTAATACAGTTGATATACATTGCTGTGTTCTCGAGCATGACTCACGGATTGGTGTGATGATAAAAGGGGTGCTACTTTACCATGACCATATTTATTTCTATATGAAATAAGATGAAACCATTATAAAGATTGAATTAAAATATACTATTTTAAAAAACTGATATGATGTGCATACGTGTATGATTTCGTATGATTTATTTATGTGTCTTTGATTTTGAATATACAACACTAGAAGAAGCCAAATTGTTCTATGACGTAAAGAAAATAAATAGAGAAAGATGTTAGCATCCGGTCCAATTCGACCTTAAGTTCGCATAGCTAGCATGAGAGCGACGTCATTTAAGACTATTGTCGGGTCCAAAAAACAAAAACTACTTGACAAGTATATTGGTATTCGACTAATGCATTAATCGGTGCAATTTCCACTCAGCTAATAATAGATAGAATAAATGTAACATCAACTCTAGACTTGATTCATACATTAACTTGCATAATGTATAGGTGACACTACACTTGGTTTTGTATATGAAATTAACCATAAAGTTTGGTGATGAAGTGGATTGGGTAACCGATAGATAAGCTAAGATTAATTAAAATAATATTACTTTTATAAAAAAAAAATAAAAATTTGAAAAGATTGAAAGAAAATGACATTGATTGGTTTCAAATCTTGAATATTAGGGCATGATAGATGGGTTTAGCATCATTTTATAAGTTTTTAAGTGACTTTATTCAACCATGGATTTGTTGCATGTTTGAATTTTGTGTTCTCAAATCTCAAGTTGGCCAACATTTTCTACCCTTTTGTCTCCATTGTGATCAAGGGAGGTTGGTGAGATATGAGTAGGCAACATAAGTTTTGACAAGTGATCATAAAATTAATATTTATTTCAAAACATATATTTCAAACGAATTTCTTGTATTTTATATTCGATAGAAACATTTATATGAATTATTGGTCAACAGTACGAGACTTTGAGCAGCAAAGGTGACGATTTGGGCTAGGTTGTGGGGTTAGAACAATTTTTTTTTCTTTTAAATTTCAAATTTGGTATGGGAACAAGTAGTTTAAGAAAACATGTTATTGGGTTAGGCTTAAAATGTATAGAGCTGTTCACCAAATAAATTTATTTTAATGGCACGGCAACAACTATGGCGACCATGATTGCATCGATAACGTCATAACGACCCTTAGAATCTCAGATGATGGTAGCTTCGTCAATGATCTCTTGTTCTAGTGGTCAAGAGGGAGATGAGAAGTTTTGTCTTTTTTAAAAGTCCAAAAATCAAACCTTAGCATTGGTGAATAATTACTAACTACCAACCCAGCCGTTCAAAAAAAAAAAAGATGATGGTAGTTGATGGAAGTAGCGTCAATGACAATGGTGGTGCTAGTGGCTACATATTGATAAAAAGTTTACAGGAAAGGATAGGAAGGACATTAATGCAATTAGAAGTTTGGCGACTTTATCTTACCTTTTATAGTTGAATGAGCTTGACACTTTTATGAACTATTTTTGTACTTATCATATATACTCAAAGTTGATAACATATCCTATTTAAGAAAATGTTAAAGAAAGACCGGTAACATAATAAATCGTCCATATACTACAATAAACATGGAATAAAATCATGAGAAATTTTCACAAAACAGCTTCAATTTTGTCTTTACATTTGCAATCGATTGAAACTATCGCTTTTCACACGGTCACACACAGAAACCCAATCCTATATGTTCTAGTCTATTTCAATGGAACAAATCTTAAGTGTTTTGCAAGCCTTGTAATCAAACATCCATAAACAAATCAGGGTCAATTTCTTAGCACACGCATGACCTGATTCAATGGAATAAAATTCCGTAATGCTATCTACCAATGACCACCATCTCTTCCTATTGATACCCACCATCAACACCACCTGGTGTTTTTTTAACCGTGTGATTTTATAATGTTTTTGAACTACTTGATTTAAAAATGTTTTTAAACCGGAGATTTTGTGATGTTTTTTTCCATAGGGTCTACCATACTTTAGAGTGGCATATTGATATGCCTGTTTGATGCCCTCAAGCTCAGGTTGGACCATTTGACATTTCATATCAATCAAATTTTGATCAAATCTTTGGATTCCTCGTTGTTGCTAGAATCCTCATAAGAAAGCTTCGCTTGAGGATGCACCGGTTGGAACATATGATTCAGAACTCAAAGCCATGGCCTTGGTTTAAGATCCTTTTTTTTTATATATGAAAGCTATTTTGCGGTTTAGAGTGTTGTGATCAAACCGATATATTATATATTTATATACCTATCCATACCAAAATATGGGGTAAGATGGTCCAAAAAACCGAGTTTAATAGTCTAATACAAAGCAATAAACATGTATATGACCGTTTCCAAACGGTCAAAAAGTTTCAAACAATTGGAATCTTTGGGTCGGGTTGGAACCGGGTTAGGACTATTTTTCGTGCGAAGGAGAACAGGTCTTAACCTGACGGGTTATATAGGATTAGGACTGTTTTTTTGGAAAGAACGGTTTGGAACCATATTGGGTGTGTACTTCGGTTCCAACTTACTACTTCATGGCTTAAACCCCCCCCTAGAATTAGAATACATGCTGATAAATTTATTATATTTGTGTGTTCACACATTCACTTATACAAAAGTCTACACCTCCAGTATGACGCCAAATATAATTTAACTAAGAACAAATAATCTACCTATTGTATATTTCAGTTAATGCACAATTTCCTGTCAAATATATTTAACTTCGCATAAGACGTATTATGTCCCTATCATAGTTCTAATAAATCTTGTAGACGTTGAGCTCTTGTACTATAAGAGTCATAAAGACGATCAAATCTTTCCGTAACCACCAAACTTCGTAACTCGTCAACAGATTAATGGGCTTGCTTCTTGACAAGCAAATACAAAGACGAGAGGATTTATTGTAACATGATGATAGCTTGTGTCATAAATAGTAAATCAAAGTTTATTTAACCCAAACTAATGTTGTATACGCCAAAAACTCAAAACCGAATCGTATTAAATATCGATCATCATGATTGATTGTGAGACTCAAGAACAAAAGAAGAAACGCTGGACTACACAATGAAGATGATTAGCATCAGAGAAAGGAAGGTTGAAACAATCAAAGAATATAATAATCGATGGTCGCGTGATGGTGTAGATCAGAGATGGCGATTAGACCACATGTAAAAAGGACCAAGGACTAATCAGATGAAGAGTTGGTTAAAAACTCTAGGCAACACGGAGATGATATAATCAAAAGAAGTAAAATTGCCTCTTGTTTATTATCAGCATAATAGATAACCAATTTAACAAGGCCAAACCCCCTAATTTGATATGTCTATTGATCCATTCAACCTATACTCTTCCCTGCTACAACCTAATGATCTTTACAGCCTAATATTACTACATCATACTCATGGAAAAAAAACCATACATTAATAATAATAAAACTAACACTATTTTTATTATGCTTATCTCAATATATAATAAAAGAACAGAGTTAAGCCATATGACGAGATTTTAGGTATTACATTGCTACTTGACATATTCTCAAGAATCTATTGCCACTTGTCTTTTTTATGCATTTACTTTTTATAATTATACAAATTAATATGCATGTACATATTTTAACCAATTTACGGTTTTTGGTTTTGAGTTTATATAAACGTGCATATTATCTAAATAAGCAAACTACTCAATTAGCAAGTTTACATTTACAAATTATACCTTATTCCATATTTGTTAAATATTCTAAGTCAAACGGTTAAACAATTAATTTACAACATTTTGTTTTTTGGACAAACTAATGTATAAGATTGTAAACACAAACACTTTTACCAGATACAATATACAATTTAAAAGTTATCAAGTTTTGAATCTTTATATTTCTCATAAATTATTCAAATATAATAAACTGAATTTATCTTTCACATTAAGTAACATTTTATCCAACTATAATATTTTATGTTGAAAATAGTTATGTTGAAAATTCTTTTATTTCTCATATTTTGTTTGGGGATAATAATAATAAAGTTCCATTTAATGTTATTACATTAATTTTTTAAAAAGTATTGTACGAAATTGTAGCCATGATTTATTTTTCATTTATTACGCCTAAAACCTTTTAATTTAATATTTAAAAATCACATCCCAAAATTTTTAAAAAGATAGTTGTTTTAATAAAATAGTTTAATCCTTATGCAACTGTTTTGGCCTTATAACAGGAAAATTTAAATTTTGAAAATCTCATTACTTTAATTTGATGATTATATGTTTCCAAAAATCAATTGATATTAATAAACAACTAAACAACTTATTATTAATTTTCATTTACACTATAATAACTGTAATTAACCATCAATTTGGTCAATACTGTCACACCCTCAAAAATTCACTGAAGAGATTTCACCGCGAGGCGCGTGACAAAACAGGATCTCAGTCATAGTCATATCAAATGACACTATATGCGTTATAAAATAAGCGTTCGACCTTGAATCAAAGTAAAACATGGTTTTCGATGTAATCAATGCAGAAGCATACACGTTTGTAAATCCATAAGTAATAGATGTGTAAAACAAAGCGTCCACTGAAAAGTAGTAAATGTAAATGCATTTGCTTTCAAATTATAAAGATGATGTATGAGCCGCATATATAGCCTTAGGCGTGCTAGCGACTTGAGAAGACTTGCTAAAGTATGTCAACACAAAGTTGGTGAGTTTCTAGGTGTAAATCAATAAATCTATCTGAGCATTTTCTTGGTAAAAGTAAACAAAGGTATACCATAAGTAGCTAGCCTATACATCGATTTACTTAGCGTTTCAAACCGAAGCTGACTATTTGTGAGTTGGTTTTGCCTTCCGCCACGTCTTATCTCAGTACAATGGCAAGTGTCTATGTCAATTAAACACCCGTTCGACTTCCAGTCGAGTTAGCACGACCAACACGGGTTCGAGTAGTACTACTCAAAATTATATCGCTAGTTCGATATTAATGGTTCGAGTGTGTAAGGACTTGCGTGATAACGTTTGCACTAAAGTAACAAGCGACATACCAATAATACTAAAACTAGGTAAATAAAAATAGTTTGCATGCTTCTCCCCCAAAAAGAAAAGTAAATAAAAGTGGGGCCATGAAGACTTTCCTTAGTTACGGAAAAACATGAAGTGTAACAACCAAAAGCTAACCGTTACATAACAAATGTAGGTCCATGAGTGTGTGTACATAATAGTCAAGATAAACCCTGTTATATCCAAACAACGTAAACAGTTAGTGTGTTCGAGAAATGTTTAACAAGTTTAACTTTTTGCCCAAAGTTGACTTTTGTTTGACCAAATTTGACCAGACTGACCTGTGCGATCCATTTCAAGACTATGAATCATATCAAAACAAGCATCTCAATTATACATAACACATCCAACAAGTATCCATAACATGTTAACATAATCTAGAAACTCAATCATGCCTAAGGTTTCCTAATTTAAAACGTGAGAACACAAGTTGCATAAATTTCATCCAAATCTCCTAACATGTTCCTATGGTCATTTCAACACCAATCACATGACCATAACATGTTCTACACATATCATAATCCTCACACAACATATTGTGTTACAAAAGTTTTTATAAATAGCAAGCATGTTCATACGAAACATTTTTCACAATTCAATTATTCCAAATCCATTCTTAGGTTCTAAACATCATATAAAAATTATCACGTTTCATCAAACATGCATAAATCATCATCTATAAACCAAATTTCCTATAAAGTTTCTTTTAATGGAAAGTACTTAAAAATTGAGTCAAAATCAAAAGTTCAAAATATCAATTTTCATCTATTAGTATCAACTAACATCCTAGAACTATCAATTCAATCAAATTTTATCAAAATCATACAATTTCTACAAAAGCCCCAAATTAAAGTTTCCTTTATAGTTAAGTCTTGTTTTTTTTATCAAAACGACACACTTTTGCAAAACCAATCCGCACAAACATTATTATATTGAATACTAACACATAATCAATCATCAATTTTATTAAATTTCAAGTTTTGATTCATATTTGGATAACTAGGGTTCACATGCATCATGATAATCAAAGAATGTGAAATCAAACATAAAACGTACTTGTAATAATGCATAGATGCAAGCTAACACATTTTTGATGCAAGAAGAATCCAAAATCACCATCAATTGCAAGAAAGAATCAAGAGTTTGTGCGTTCTTGTGTGTGTGTGTTTTGAAAATGTAGAGGGAGTACGGAAGGGGGTGGCCGCAAATGGTGGGGAATGGGTTAGGGTTGGGTTTTAATCTTTTAATTATTTTTTTTACAAAAAGGCCCCTATCGTTTTATAAATTTTTTTATCACTATGCGATTTAACTTTTTCTATACCGAAACCACCAAATGCTTACATAATACCAATAAACATTAATAATGTTAAATAATATTTATTTTTCTAGTGTAAAGTCATTTTTATAATAATTAGGCGTTGAAAGCCGAAAATGAACGAAAACACGTAAATGCCAGAAGATTCATAATTTTCACAACCAAGCTACACATTTAATCACATAATCATATAACATATAATTTCATCCCAATTATGATTGTTTGAAAACTATTTTGACAAAACACCAACGTTTGGGGATAGACAGGTGTGTGTTTCTACAAATCTCCGAATTACCGTTACGTGAAAGGTTCGTGAATATTTGTGCAATAAATGACATATTTAAGTGAACAAAATTTAACACATGAATGTATGATAGGAAAACCATGTTTGTGTTTATCAAAAAGTGACCTAAAAATGCTAGGTGTCATATCTTCCCCTTGTTGAAATAAAATTTCATCCTAAAATTCAATTAACTCTAGTAAAAGAATGAAAAAAATTTCCCGGTTGCCACATTATCCCCTTGTTGAAGGAATTTCGCCTTGAAATTCTCAACCGGTAACCTTGGCGCTTAACAGCGCATCTTTGAATAACTACAGATATTTGGCCTTAATATGATTCTCGCGCTCCCAAATAAACTCTGGTCCATGCTTAGAGTTCCAACTATTTTAACGAAAGAGGTATGGCAAGGCTGGAGAGTTTCTGACCTCTTGGTCCATGATTTCATTGTTCCCAACAAAAGGTTGTTGTTCATCCGCATGTTTCTCATCTAAAAGAGCAACGAGTGTCTCTTCAAAAAAACATTTCTTTAAGTTTGAAACATGTAACACGTTGTGTACACTCTAGGAAATTTAGTTGATAAGCTGCTAGACCAACCCTTTTGACAATCTCAAAAGGTCCAATGTAGCGAGGGTTTTAACTTGTCTTTTCAAAACGAATTACACATTTCCAATATGAAACTTTTAAAGTAACTTGTTGTCGATTTGATAATCAAATGGTTTTCGGTGTTTGTTCCCGTAAATCTTTTGTCAGTCACATGTTACTGCCCTACGGCTATGAATTTGTACAATCTTCTTCGTTTTCTCGTGAACAAGTTCAGGACCACTAAGTTGACTTTCCTTCAACTTCAGCCCAACAGATAAGTGATCGGCACTTCCTTTCATAGAGTGTATCACATAGTATGGCCTTGATCTCCTTGTGGTAACTGTTATCATAGGAAACGTTAATCAAGGGTGGTTGGGCTTCCAAACTACTGCCGAAATCAATAACACATGCTCGCAGCATGTCTTCCGGAGTCCAAATCGTACGCTCAATCTGACCATCAATTTTGGGATAATACGTTATGGTCCTATCCAAATGCGTTCCCAATGAGCTTTGCAGTGATTCCATGAAATAAGAAGTGAATCTAGTGTTACAATTGAAGATGATAGAGATTGTCACACTGTGCCGAGAGATTATTTCTCTTAGTTAGGTGCGAATTAACTTCTTAATTTAAACACTCACTCTGACTGCCAGAAAGTGCACGGATTTCGTCAAGCGATATACTATTATCCAAATAGTATCGCATCCGCTAGAGTTCGAGGCAACTTCATAATGAAATCCATTGGATCTACTCCCACTTCTATTCTGGTATTTTTGTGGTTGTTGAAGTAAACCATACAGCCTTTGATATTCCACCTTAACTGTAGAACAAGTTAAATACTTGATTACAAGCATGGCAATACCACCTTTCATATTCTGCCACCGATAAAAGAACTTTCAAATCATGGTACATTTTACCTGAACCTCGATGAATAGTATATCAATTATTATGAGTATTGTCCATTACCAGCTCTCGTAAATTCACGTTTAAAAAAATCCATATTCGTTCCATGAAATAACGAATTCTTTCGAAATTTATCTTAAATTGCTTTTCCATGCCTTGCATAGACTCCGCTTTAGATTCTCGTACTTCAAAGCCTCGAGTTGAGCGCTACGGATTTAAATCAAGTAATCCAGTGTGAATGGTAATCTGTAATGCTCGCACTCGCTTTAGTTTAGGTGTTTCCTTTCAACTTAGGCGTCAGCTACCATATTAGCCTTACCGGATGGTATTTGATGATACAATCATAATCGATCATCAGCTCGACCTAACGACACTGTCTCATATTTAGCTCATTCTGCTTAATGATATACTAAAGACTCTTGTGATCGGTGTAAATGATGCAATTGATACCGTACAAGTAATACCTTTATATCTTGTGTGGAAAGCAATGACTCCCAACTTTGAGTCATGTGTCATGTAGTTCTTCTTATGAACTTTCAACCGACAAGAAGCGTATGCGATAACCTTCTCGCATTGCATCAGCACATAACCTAGACCTTGGGTGGAAACATCGCAATATACTACAATATCATATGCTCCCTCCGATAGGGATAGTATCGGTACAGTACAGAGTTCTATTCCATAACCTGAAATGCAGACTCTTGTTTGTCTCTCAACTGTATGCGGTGCCTTTATGAGTTAACACTGTAAGAAGTTAAGTGATCCTTGGAAACCCTTTGATGTCTTGTTGGTAGTAGCCGTCCAATCCAAGAAACTATCATACCTTAGTCAGAGTCTTAGATGTAACCCAGTTCTTGATGGCTTCTATTCTTTCCAGGGCAATAGGCATTCACTTCTCGTTGACCACATGATCCAAAATTTAGACTTCATCTAGAAGTCACTGTTCAAAAACTTGGTATACAGTTCTCCTTATTTTATTAGCTTCAAAATCAGCCTAAGATGTTCCTCATGCTCCTCCTCATTCCTTTGTATATGTTAGAATGTCATAAAAAACCATTAATAAACTTGTCTATATGGGGTTTACGCACTCGGTTCATGAGATTCATGAAAACAACCGGTGCGTTGGTAACCCAAATGGTATAACCAAAACTTGTAGTGATCGTACCAAGTTTTGAATGTTGTCTTGGATATGTCCTCCTCTCGAACCGTCAGCTGATTATATCCCGACCTTAAGTTTGTCTTGGAATTGAAACTAGACCCTTGAAGCTGGTGAAGCAGATTGTCGATGTGTGGAAGAGAATAACGTTTCTTATTGTCACTTTGATAATCTCACGGTACTCAATACCTATTCGGAAAGTTCTATCCTTTTTCTTGACAAACAGGACTGGAGCCTATCATGGCAATGAGCTCGGTCAGATGAATCCTATATCCGACAGCTCCTTTAGTTACATAGATAATTCTTGTAGTTCATTCAGAGCAATTCTATAAGTGCTTTAGCGATAGGTGTGGCTCCTGGTGTAAAATCGATTTGAAACTCGATCTATCTGTGTGGGGACAACCAAGTAAATTTTCTAGGAAAACTTTAGGAAGATAAAGGATGATAGGGATCTATTCAATCCTCATTTCCTTAATTAATTTCTCATTGACCATGGCTGGAATGGCAATATAACCCTTGCATAAGTGCTTCTTGGCCTTTATAAGATATTCTTTATGAGACTGAAACACTCTTCTTTCCTTGAACAGATAAGACTTCACCACTACGAAATGGTACGCGAACAACCTTTCGCGACAGATAAATTCAGCTTGGTTCTTGTACAATAAATCCATTCCGACAACCACATCGAATTACCAAGCTTAATAGGCATAAGATCTATATATGTCGTATGTCCGGATAATCCAATGTACATCCCTTTAGAATGTGAGTTGTTTAAATTAGTTTACCATCAGCTAATTGTTTGGTGTAACCAGCTTCCATTTCGGTTGAAGCTGCATCTAGAAGTTTGCTAAACGGTAACCACATTCTCATCGTTTCTTTCCTTTCATACCGAATCATGAAGGCTCGACCCTTGGCACTCTATCCATTGTTCTTTTCCATTGTTACTGTCCTTATTTTCATTTTTTGGTTGAGGGCAATCTCTCTAAAATTGCCTATCTTTGCTCTATTTGGAGCAACCCTATGGTGCTTCTGCTTGTCAATTCTACTAGGGTCGTTGTTGCTTGATCATTAAATCTCCCTTTAGTCTTTTGCTGAATGGCCCATCTTGCCACTATCTTGGTAACAATAACGATCATATGGCCATGATGGTGAAAATTACACTCAGTTCATTTCGGGTATTTATCAGCATAGCTACCGAGCTTTAACCACTATTGTTGTCCCGGTTGGTATGTGTGAAGTTTCTAGAGTTGTTAGACTTTTTGAATTGATGATGTTGAGCAGTGCTTGAAGTGAAGAACTTACCTTGAGTGCCATCTTATTGCCGCTTGCTGTCAATGTACTTCTCGTTACGCTTGTAGGCAGGAGTTACCATTATATAAAGTAGCCAACTCATCGGAACAAGTCGTATACTCCTTCATATCCATTCAAGAATTCCCTTTCTAACTTCTAGTATTCATTCCATGAATAGTACTCTTCCTCCGGATCTTCCTCAGGTGTATTAGCAACTACAACATACGCTTCTAGCCCAACAACTATCAAGTTAGACAGTACTAGTCTCTATTGCATATCCTGCAGTATAGCCTCGAGGGTTTTTATCTTATCTAGTTCTCCTTTGACTATGCCATCTAGTAAATTGTGCTTGTTTATGTTTTACTCAAGTACATCAACAAAAGTATTATATTTCTGGCTAGTCTCCACCAGGCATTCCTTGAGTGTTTCTACATATTCACTAACGGTGGTCTGATTCTGTGGTATCTCGATGATCTTACTGGGTTGCTTCACGTACATTACAAATCTTTTGATCTAACCTTTCCACAAGGGCGGCGAATGACTGCTTAGTCGGATGAGGTATAAGTAATGATGCAAGAGTAGAAGCAATTGTGTCAGCAGTAAGGGGAAGGGGTACGCGCTCCTCCCAGATTTAGCTGGCAATCATATCAGGTAAACACTCCCAGTGTTGTAAATCTATCATGACTTGAGTATTAAACAACACTCCATATTGTTTGTAGTTATCATTAGGCGTCAGTCGATGCCTATTCGGCTCCAATGATGAGGTAATAGGTCTAGTTGAAGAAGGTATGAGAGCAGAATCCTTATTCTCCTTACTGATTAGGGGTGATGCTGGTGGCATGGGTGGGGTAGATAATGATGTGGACAACCAATATCGTTACGCGTGCGTGAAATGATATGTGTGCTTGAAAAACAGTAAATAGACAATAGTACGCGCAATGATGGTGTGTGTCTAGCCTATGGTCTAGATGCAAATTCACTCCTAGTTCTTTATAATCCATGGCTCTGTTACCAATTCGTCACAAACAACATCCTAAAATATCATTATCTTAAAATTACCATGCATAACTATTTATAATTAGTTGACCTAAAAATATACATTTCCTCAAATATTATATTTTAGAAGGATTAGAAATATTAAATTTGAATTTTGTGTAAGTCAAAAATATTTTTATCACACCCTAAATTTCCACAAACGGTGTATTACCATTAGGCGCGTCTAAGATCTCAGCCATTAGTTACACCAAACGACACATCAATTACAAAACATGTTTGCTCATTATCATTAGAGTTTCCCAAAAACAGTGTTAAATACGTAAACATAAAAGTAATTGGGAAAGCGTAATAATTTGTAATTCAAAATGGCGCAAACACGTGCAAACCAAATAAAATATAGTTTATGGAAAACGTAAATGTCACGGTTGACCCAACAATGATGAATGCAGCATGATATGATTCCTATTTGTGCACACCTTAAGAACCTTAAAGAAACATGCTAAAGTGTCAACACAAGGTTGGTAAGTCACAGGTTTTAATAAACAGAACATAATAGTAACAGTACAGTAAACAAATAGCTAGTCTACTTAACAAGTTACTAAGTGTATGAAGTTCGCAACCAAAGCTGACATGTAATTGAAGGCCTCGGCTGTGGTTACCAGGCCACACACATAATTAGGTCAATTAACACCTGTTTGATATGCAGTCGTGCTAGCGCGACTAGCCCGGGTGGGGTTCGTCAAACCCAGTAGATCTATCAGAATCACCTCGCTAAAATAATAAATTAACGGTCCGAGAAGGGGGACTTAAGTTGGTATAACACTAGTAAGAAAGTGACATATAGTAATACTGATCAAATGAAAATACGTTTTTGAACACACGTTTCTTTCCCCAAAGAAAGCAGGTAAAGTGGGGTTGAGAACTTACCTCGAACGCACAACAAGAAGTAAATATAAGCACAAAAGATTGGTTTCCGATTATACCTGGATTTCATTTAACGTCTCTTTAATATAAAATTCAACACTTGAGTTATACGGTTTTGTGTTCACGCCCTGGTCACACACGCAAATACAATACACATAATTTAAATAAGTACTCATGATCAC
>CM046440.1:54749653-54861060 GCA_025506505.1 Flaveria sonorensis | reverse complement strand
CCATCGAGATCTGCTCCCATTTCCACACTGGAATTTCTGGTTACTGAAGTAAACCAGATGGTCTCTGGTATTCCACCTTAACCTTAGAGCAAGTTAGACATCTGCTTACGTAGTGGCAATCTCAGCTTTCATGTTCGGCTACCAGTAAAACTCCTTCAGATCTTGGTACATCTTGTCTAAACCTGGATGAATTGAGTAACGTGACTTATGAGCTTCATCCATTACCAACTCTCGTAAGTTCCCATACGGTGGTACCCAGATCCATTCCATGAAATAACGAATTCCATCAGTCTTGATCTCTAGTTGCTTCTCCATGCCTCGCATGGATTCTGCCTTCAGATTCTTAACTTTCAAGGCCTCAGATTGAGCAGCCTTGATTTGCACTGGCAGATCGGAGTGGATAGTCATTTGCAATGCGCGCACCCAACGAGGTTTCGATGTTTCCTTTCGACTGAGAGCGTCAGCTACCACATTAGCTTTACCCGGGTGGTACTTGATTGCACAGTCATAATCATTGAGCAATTCTAACCACCGTCGTTGCCGCATGTTCAGCTCTTTCTAATCATATATATGCTGGAGGCTCTTGTGATCTGTATAGATCATGCACTTGGTTCCATATAAGTAGTGCCTCAAGATCTTCAAGGTAAACACTACAGCTCCTAGTTCCAGGTCATGCGTCGTGTAGTTCTTCTCATGCACCTTGAGCTGTCTAGATGCATAAGTAATGACATTGTTGCGTTGCATCAGTACACATCCCAAACCCTGGATGGATGCATCACAGTAAATAACGACGTCATCAGTTCCCTCTGGTAAAGCTAGGATTGGCACTTTACAGAGTTTGTCTTTAAGCACTTGAAATGTTGATTCCTCTTTGCTATCCTATTTGTAGATGGTTCCCTTCTGAGTTAGGGCAGTCAGAGGTTGTTCCAACTTTGAGAATCCTTTGATAAATCGTCTGTAATAGCCCGCCAAACCAAGGAACTGTCGCACCTTAGTAGGTGTTTTCGGTGCCGGCCAATCCTTAATTGCTTGAATCTTTGAAGGATCTACATGTATACCCCTTTCGTTCACCACGCCCAAGGAATTGCACTTCTCTTATCCAGAAGTCGCATTTTGAGAACTTTACATAAAGTTGTTCATTCTTCAACAAATCCAAAATAATTCTCAAGTGTTCCTCATGATCTTTCTTATTCTGTGAGTAGATTAGTATGTCATCAATGAAGACAATGACAAATTATCCAAATAAGGCTTGCGAACATGGTTCATGAGGTCCATGAAAACCGCTAGGGAATTGGTCAGTCCAAAAGTCATAACGCGAACTCAAAATGTCTATAGCGAGTCCGGAACGCCGTCTTCGGGATGTCTTCTTCCCGCACCAGTAATTGATGATAACCTGATCTCAGGTCAATCTTGGAATAGTAGCTTGATCCTTGCAACTGGTCAAACAGGTCGTAGATGGGTGGAGGAGGGTAATGATTCTTTATGGAAACCTTGTTCAATTCTTAATAATCAATGCACATGCGAAAAGTTCCATCTTTCTTCTTCACGAACAGCACAGGTGCTCCCCAAGGTGAAGAACTTGGATGTATGAACCCTTTGTCTAACAGTTCCTGCAACTATTTCGACAATTCTTGAAGCTCGTTTGGTGCCAAGCGATAGGGGCAGCTCCTTGTGTCAACTTGATCTAAAACTCTACTTTTCTGTGTGGAAGAAGGCCAGGCAAGTCCTCTGGAAATACCTAGAGAAAATCTCTAACAACAGGAATGTCTTCAAGTCGCTTCTCCTCAGTGGTCTTTTCAGTAACTAGGGCTAAAATCACTAGATGCCCTTTCCTCAGACACTTCTGAGCCTTCATGTAAGAGATAATGCCGACCACAACACCACTCTTGTTGCATTCTACAGTGAGTATCTCTCCATCAGGCAAAGGTAGACAGATGAGCTTCTCACGACAGATGATTTCGGCCTGCTTCCTAGACATCCAGTCCATGCCAACAATGACATCGAAGCTACCGAGCATAGTAGATAGAAGATCAATATCAAAATCGTGCCCAGACAGACTAATCTTACAATCTCGGTATATTTGGGAAGACTATGATCTTACCGTCAGCTATTTCTACTGTATAGTTCGTGTCTAAGGCGGTGGAGTTAACATTTAGTAATCGACTGAACTTATGCGAAATGAAACCTCTATCAGCACCAGTGTTAAATAGAACAGAGGCAAAACAACCATTGACAGGAAATTTACCAGTTACAGTAGAAGGATCATTTTGATCCTCACCTGAACCAATGGCGAAGGCTCTACCTTTGGTACCACCATTTCCATTACCATTTCCATTGCCATTGCCATTGCCACTGCGGTTGTCAGCATAATTACCACAACCATTGCTTTTCTTCAGCTTTGGGCAATTCTTCTTGAAGTTCCCGGTTTGGCCACACTTGTAACAACCTTTTTGTTCATCCTGCTATGCTGGCTGTTTAGCTGCTAAGTTCACACAACAGTTTTTAGTAGCGTGACCAAACTTACCACACCTTTCACACATATTCTTGTTGCAAGGCCCGTTGTGGTGGTAGTTGCACTTAGGTAATGTCCTGGTATACCCGCCACTATACTGAGATGATGAGGAAGATTGGTTGGATGGGCGGGAGTTGTCAAACTTTCTTGACTATTGTGATTGCTGCTGAGAGGTGTTTTGTTTGTTGTTAGGACTGGACTCCCACTTCCTCTTGCTGTTGCCGTCTACAGTAGTTGACGCAGAACCACGCGGGGGTAACTTGCCCTGCGTGACAGTCCGGTCGGTTAGCCTATGGGCCAGTTTGATCGCCTCTTGTATGGTGTTTGGTCTTGAAGTAGTGACCATGCTCTGGATTTCTGGAGACAATCCATGCAAGTACCTCTCAATCCTCAAGAAAGGGGGATTGACCATATTAGGGCAAAGAGTGGCGAGCTTATGAGAGCGAGTGGTGTATGCCTCGATCTCAGAACCCGTCATCTTCAGGATCCAGAATTCCATTTCCAGCTTCTGCACCTCTTCACGGGGGCAGTATTCTTCCTTTATCATATTTTTAAAATCTTCCCAGGTGGTCTGATTGGCAATCTCAACACTCAACATTTGTACCTGGGTGTTCCACCAGGACAGAGCAGCTCCGTCCAGCGTGCTGGTAGCCTACTTAACCCGACTTGCCACCGGACAGTTGCACATCTCAAATATAGATTCGAGCTTCTCGAACCATCGTAGGAGTCCTACGTCTCCTTCCACTCCCGTGAATGGATTTGGTTTGCAGTCCATAAAGGACTTAAAGGTAAATACTCCTTGACCTGCATCAGTTTTAGATCAGGACTTTAATATTTTTTTTAACGAGGGTTATAGTTTAGCAGGATTGACAGAACGTTAACGTCAGGAATGAATTTGGTATAGCTTACAGATCGGAGCAGGCTGAGGATTAGGGTTGTGATTAGCCAGTGCATCAGCCATATGTTGATTGATTAGTGCGGCCAGTTTCGCTGTCATGTTGATCGTACCACGACCGCGCCCGCATCCACATCTAGACATTCTTAAAAATCACAACATATGAAAATAAGTAAATATGCAACATATCAACTTCATTTAAGTATAAGCAATTAAAAGAATTTAGCACACACACAACTAAATGTTCAATTAATAATTTCTGGTAAAATAAATTGTAAATATTTCTACAATTAATAAAACCAAATATCAAAATTCAAAAACATAAGTCGGATGGGAAACAACCCTTCCCATCTAGGTGTGAAATAAACGAAAGTCTGATAAATGAATAAAATGAATGGAAAAGGGAAATCTGTGAATCGATGGATCTGGTGCTATCCTCTGGTTCGTCCTCAGGCTGCTCCTCAGGTTCCTCTTCTGGCGCCTCCTCAGGTTCCTCTTCTGGCGCCTCCTCAGGTTCCTCTTCTGGCTCCTCCTCAACAGGCTTCTGCATTGCGTTCAGTGCATTGACTTGACCCTCATGAGTATCGAGTCACTGACTATTACCAGTGATATCCACCTCGTCGCCAACTACACGCTCAAATAAGTTAGTGACACGGCCCACATGCTTGTTATGATGATCAACCAACACGTTGAATAGTTTCTTCAATTCCTTGATCTCCTCAGCTGATTCGTGCACTACTTTCTTCAATGCTCTGTTATCGTCGCATAGCTCGGCAATGCGTTTACGCTCGAGGTGTAAAGTGGCTGCCATAGCAGCCATGGCCTGCTCGGGAGGACAGGGAAGGGGAGGTAGGGTAGGGGCATTAGGATTCCTAGCCAAAGTGGACCTAGTACGAGGCCTGCTTTCAGGAGGTAAGGAAACATGTTTCTCCTGAACTAGACTGGTCAAATACTGGGGATAGTATTCCCACTTATGAACTGGTGGGTATTGTGGTAAGGCAACGTTATTATTAGGGCACACGGGCCAATCGTACGGACCCGTAGGTGGAGGTATAAAATCATAGTAAAGGGGTCTCTTTCCTCGAGAAGAAAAAGAAGAAGGTGCAGAAGAAGAAGAAGCCATTCCTACAAAGAACCACTCACAGGAATGAGCAACAACAAGCAATCCAGCAGGTAAAGCAAACAGGCAAGAACAACTCGTGAAGCTAAACGTGTCTATATGTGTTTAACTAAGGCATCAGGCTATAGTCTAAATACAAAGCAAATGAAATGCAAATTTATTTTTAGTTTGCTATAACCATTGGCTCTGATACCAATCTGTCACACCCTCAATTTTCACAAACGGAGTATTACCGTTAAACGCGCGATATACCAGGATCTCAGCCACTAGCTACACCAAACGACACATCAATTACAAAACATGTTTGCTCATTATCATTAGAGTTTCCCAAAAACAGAGTTAAATACATAAACATAAAACTAATTACGGAAGCGTAATAATTTGTAATTCAAAATGGCGCAGACATGCGCAAACCAAATAAAATATAGTTTATGAAAAACGTAAATGTGTCGGTTGACCCAACAGTGATGAATGCAGCATGATATGATTCCTAACTGTGCACACCTTAAGAACTTGAAAGAAACATGCTAAAGTATCAATACAGGGTTGGTGAGTTCATAGGTTTTGATAAACAGAACATAATAGTAACAGATATAGTAAACAAAGTGATATCAGTAGATAGGTAGTCTACTTAACAAGTTACTAAGTGTATGAAGTTTGCAACCGAAGCTGACAATGTAAATGAAGGCCTCGGCTGTGGTTACCTGGCCACGACAACAGAAACTAGGTCAATTAAACACCCGTCTGACATGCAGTCATGCTAGCGCGACTAGCCCGGATGGGTTCGTCAAACCCAGTAGATCTACTCAGAATTACCTCGCTAAAACACATAAATTAACGGTTCGAGAATGAGGACTTAAGTTGGTATAACACTAGTAAGCAAGTGACATTATAGTAATACTGATCAAATGAAAATACGTTTTGAACACACGTTTCTTTCCCCCAAAGAAAGCAGGTAAAGTGGGGCTGAGAACTCACCTCGAATGTACAGCAACAACTAAATATAAGCATAAAAGATTGGCTCCACATTAACCTAAATTTCATTTAACGTCTCATTAACATAAAATTCAGCACTTGAGTTATACAGTTTCGCGTTCCCGGCCCGGTCACACACGCAAATACAATACACATAATTTAAATAAGTACTCATGATCACACCATCAACATTACATACACACACAAGGTAAACTGCATTGATACTATATGATTAACAAGCATGTGTGCTTGCTGCACCACATGCATACACACCTGCCATCATACATACACACACAACTAACCAACTAATGAACACACCTCATGAGAACACACACACCAAAAACCTTGCTGTATAACCTACAATTATTATTATTATCCCTACACCCCTAGCAATACCCACTTGTAACACCCAAATCAAAGTTCATGTGCAACACAATCTCAATTCAACTATCGCATTTGTTAAACCCACACATACAACACATACACATAGCAGCAATACACACACACATGCTTCCATAAGCATACATACATATATACTCACGAACACACAACCAACAAACAACAACAACAAGCCACCGACATTCATTGAACCACATGGATACCCACTGGAACACCCGCAATAACACATACAATAACACACACAACAGAAACGTGCGCACACATAGTAGAAACACACACTACAGCACAGTAAACCCACACATCCGCACCATACATCAATTCATACAAAAAGCATATGAAACCCACATCGAGAACCTCAACCAGGAACCCATTAGAAACCCGATATCATGAAATAGCAACCGGAACGAAACCGTAATGCACCGCAATGAACAACATAAGAAGATCGTACCGTTTGGTTAAAGAAAGCGACGGAACTTGCACAAGTGGAGGGTGAGTTGGTCGACCGGAAGTACACGGTTGCAGGATAGAGGCGCCCGCCGAGCAGAAAAGGGCTGTCGGAGAGGGTGATTGAAGAGAGGGTGGTCGATGGTTGATTAAATGGGTTTTGGTTTTATAAATTTACACTATGGCCCCCTCACTCCAACATGAATTACAATTCTTGCATTAGTTAGTTTTAGTTAATTTTAGTTACTTTTAGTTAAATTAGAGTTGACTAATAATATTAATAATAATAATAATAATAATAATAATAATAATATAATATAATAATAATAATAATAATAATAATAATAATAACAATAATAATAATAATAATAATAATAATAATAATATAATAATAATAATATAATAATAATAATAATAATAATAATAACAATATAATAATAATATAATAATAATAATAATAATAATAATAATAATAATAATAATAATATCCATTTTCATTAAAATTAAATAATTATAAAAAAATGGTGGAGAGAGGTTAGATAATAAAAATGATGGTAACCTGAAAATGCGGAGTGTCACAATTTTATTCCCTACGTAATTTTCCTAAATAGTCGGCCACATTATTGTCAGAATTTACACTAGTGTGTTATACATAAAGAGATGTACATTCTTGTTTTGCTTTATAATACTTTATTATGTCGTGCAGCTTGGTGAAAGGTTTTTGGTATTTTTTAAAATTTACCATGTTGTTTTTGTACATTATACACTAACATTCTGACATAATGCAGGACAGATTTTAAAATTTAATTGAAATCATTTCTAACCATGTTGCGGACGTTTATAGTTTTGTTTCTAACCTTACTTTTTAATATTTATCTTTTCTATATTATCACACTATCTGTTTTGTTTAATCTACAGGTCTTTTACAGTATCCGAAGTTACTTTATTAAAAAAATCTTGATATATCATGTCTTGATTATACCATCAAGGTTCGCATATTCCGTTTGTCAAATCGACCAATGTATAATAATCCATCATACTTTAGTCTATTGAGTTTATACTTAGAGTCAATCATTATTAAAAGTTGGTTTGTTTTTTCAATAAACAGTTTTTACACATGGACAACTGTATGTCGTATTGTCAAGAATTACAAGGTGGGATGGATTAAAGCTGGTTATATTGGATGGGAATGATGAACTTTCTAGTACAACCTCAAAAATCGTATACAAAGAAGATTTAGAGATTTGTAAACATTTTGTGTTTTTTTCTTATGTATTTAATTTGAATTTATCATCAAATTTTATTTTGAATATATTTTCTTACTTTCTTATATATTATAGACTTATATTCCCATAATTACTACATTTTAAATGTATTTAATGATAATTTTATTTTCTAACCTGTGTAATACACGGGTCGTTAGGCTGGTTATCGATAACCACATGAAAATAAACTTGTATGAGTATTCCTTATGTTTTCATGTTTTTGTATTGGCTTGTTGCCTTCATTGCATTCCATAAGAATTTATATTCTTATATTGGCTTTTGGCTAATCAAGGCTTCGGCCATCTTTAAGCTACAGTAAAGCTCAATTTCGTACTTTCTTTTTCACTCCAAAACTGGAGGTGTCACATAAGTCGGTTTTTCACAGTCCATCTATAAAGAAAACATAATTTAAACGCAGCGGAAATTTAAAGAGAACTCTTACATATCAAACTTAAAGTCTTGTCCATTGTCATACTAAAAATAGAAAAACTATTATGAATTATTACCATAGCAAGTAGATGAACTATTTGTCAAACTTGTAAATAAGTTTACTATGCTACTTATCGACCAAATAATTTTACTTGTCTACCAAATTGATTGATCTTTGTAGTATAAATACCACCTCAATGTATAGGAGAAAATACACCTCTTGTATACACTTTCGTAAGTTATACTTTTCTCTTCTTCTTGCTCTTGCAATTCTTTTTAAAATTCTTAAGGTTATAACACTAATCTTGTGCTAATTATTGTGATATTATAACACGTTATCAGCATGAGAGCTCTTAAACTCTAATAAAGAACATCAATAAAGCACAAAGTCATCCATTAATCAAGGTAAGGGCTTCATTTAGTAATAATATATAATATCTTATATTGAGAAGATAACTAAAATAAATAAAGTAAGCATAAAGGAGATCTTATTATGGACATCTTGATAACCATGGGATTACTAATAAACTAACTTTTATTTATGTATCTAACTTTTAGTTGTGCGACTAACATTTTATTTTATGTTAACTAACTTTTACTTAAGCATCTAACCTATTATTTATGCATCTAACTTTTATTTATGCCACTAACATTTACTTATGCATCTAACTTTTACTAAAATCTTTAGTTATACAACTAGCATTTCTGTTTATGTCAACTAACTTTATACAACTAACATTTTGATTATGTTATTAACATTTATTCGTACTAACGTCTTATTCTTATCCTAACTTGTCGTTCTTATTCTCTTTTATTTTTATAAACTAATTTATGTTTTTATAACATAATCTTATACTTATCTATTTTATTTAAAAATTACTGTCGATATATACACACACAACGGTTATATAGCCGTTATAAATGGTTATATAGCCGTTGTGAACAATTACATAGCCGTTACAAACAGTTATAATTTAAACTGTAAATTGACCACTATCAATCTATTTTCATTTACAATAAATAGATTATCTCTTTTCTCAAGTTTATCCAAGGTAATTTTCAAAAATGATACACCCTGTTTTAATATTGTCAACCATAATGCTCATTTAATTCTTATCCCCATTGCTAAACTACCACCTAAAGAATTTAAACTTTTCTTATTTCTGTATTTGTTTATAGTTCTACCGCTTTATTGTATCACAATGCTTATTGATATATGTGGATTCTAACAATTATCTTACTATTTGCTTAATTCTTGTTTAACAAACAAAAATGTCGAACATTGTGAAATCGAATTCCCAGATCTTAATATCAGTGGAGAAAACTATATGCCGTGGACGGCTCATATAAAAAGAAATCTTAAATCCATGGGTGTCTTAGAAACTATACAAGAGGGAAATGCTTGCTCGGAACAAGACAAAGCAAAAGCTGATGTATTTTTGCATAAGCATATTGATGAAATGTTATAGTTTGTATATTCAAATTATGAAGATCCGTACATTTTATGGAAAGATTTAAAAGCAGATTTGATCACCAAAGTGAAGTTCTACTTCCCACTGCTGCAGATGAATGGAACAATCTCAGGTTCTAATATTTTGAAAAGGTAAACGAGTACACCTCTGCTTTGTTCGTAATATGCTCGACCCTCAGATTCTGCGGACAAAATGTTACCAAGGAAGATATGTTGGAGAAAACTTTCTCCACATTTCAGGCATCAAATATAAACTTGCAACAACAATATAGGGTGCAAAAGTATAAAGATATTCTTATTTAAAATCATTTCTCCTCGTAGTAGAAAAAAACTAATGAGCTTTTGATGAAAAATCATCAAGCTCGTCCCACGAGATCATTAGCAATTCCAGAAGTAAATGTTGCTACTAAAAACTCTGGAAGAAATTAGGGACGAGGTCGTGGTTCTTTTGATTAAAGTTACCCTAATGGTCGCAACCATTCTTTCAAGGGTAATAATAATTACCGAAGTAACTTTATAGTCGTGAATGTGGTCGTGGCCGTGGATATGGCCGTGGTAGAAATCAAAGAACAATAAATTACCACGCTTCACAAAATAACAATTCTAACCAACACAAAGGGAATGAAGCTGGTAGGTCCGAAAACAATGGCACTTCCTATTTTAGATGTGGTAGCACAAACCACAATCAAAGGCTTATCGCACAGCTCCCTATTTATGTGAACTATACCAAGCCTCTCTTAAAAGGAAAGAGAAGGAAGTGAACCATGTTGATAATTTTGATAATCTCAATGTTAAGTTGAACACTACAGACTTTGACATGGAACTCTGAAGCACATGTTGCTTGACCATAATAGTTACATACAACAATTAAGTGTTTTCCTATCTTTAATTATTATTTCTCTTCATGTAATGTTTTCTTTCGATTAAATAATGTTCTTGTTAAAATATAATAATATCATCGTTATTCACTTATTATTTTTCTTTCTATTTTCAAGATTAAAAAAACATCACTGGAGCGCAAGATCAAACAAATGAAGCAGATATATGTATAGCGGATAGTGAAGCCACACACACTATACTTAGATCTAAGAAATATTTTTAAGAACTTAAACCAACAAAAGGAATCGTTAATACAATATCAGACCCTACAGACCTGATAGAAGGAGTGGGAAAAACTAATTTAGCATTACCAAATGATACAAAGCTTATAATAGAAAATGTTTTATTTTCCCCAAAATCAACAAGAAATCTATTGAGTTTTAAAAACATATATCATAACGGATATGATACTCAGTCAA
The DNA here is from genome assembly GCA_025506505.1 of Flaveria sonorensis. Taxonomy (NCBI): domain Eukaryota; kingdom Viridiplantae; phylum Streptophyta; class Magnoliopsida; order Asterales; family Asteraceae; genus Flaveria; species Flaveria sonorensis. Next base: position 54,850,252 of record CM046440.1, on the reverse strand, counting down.
GGACTAATGATAATGAAAAATATTTGCATATCATAAGCAAATATCAGATATTAGAAAACCTGCCAATGCTTTAGTCTGGTTTACATTATACACACATTAATGTGCCTCAGGCATATATGGTAGTTAAAAAAAAATTTGTGATCCTGAAACCCTTAACTTATGGCATGACAGATTAGGCCATCCAGGATCTATAATGATAGGAAGAATAATTGAAAACACTCATGGGCATCCATTGAAATATCAGAAGATCTCACAATTAAATAAAATTCCTTTTTGTATATCTTGTTCTCTTGGAAAATTAATTATAAGGCCTTAGCCTGTGAAAATTGAAAAGGAATCACCTTTATTTCTTGAAAGAATTCAAGGAGATATATGTGACCTCTCGTATTTTTTTATTTAAGGTGTGTTAACCGTCGTTATCTCTTGTAAAGGACTAGATTGTTATTAATGCAATTACGAGGACTTGTTTGTAAAATTTTGATGTAATTAAATGTTGGATAATTAATATTGGCAATAATAATAATAATCATAATAACAATAATGATAATAATAATAATATGAACAATGAAAATAATTAATAAAGATAATAATAATAATAATGGTAATAATAAAAATAATAAGCTTGTGCATGAAATAATAAAACCAGAGGGACTAAAGCTGTAAATTGTTTAAAATAAAACTTTGGTTTTAATTTGATAGAAGATAAAGTACAGGGACCAAGGTGTAATATTCTTTAAACCCAACCCCCCATCCCCGCACTTCCAGCCAACACTCCGGCCAATTCCGGCAACACCCGCACACCACCTAAAACCATGAATTAACTCAATTAAATCCCCATTTACGCTCGCGTAACAGTTTCGAACTCGGCAATAGGTTCAATTCGAGATCTTCCCACAGTTACAACCCCCCCAATCGAAACCGATCCTCATCGAAACCCAAAATGCGTTTCAACGTTTAAACACAACAATAATATGATTAATTGAGTGTACACCCTCGTTTAATCATTTTAAAACCAATAAAGTGATTAAATTCACCTGAAACAACATTAAATTTGTTCAATTCGACCTGAAACCCCCGACATTAATCCTATAGCCGTTGGACATTTAATCGATCAAATTGAGCTATATAACAGAAGGGAAATGTTGCATTCGTCCCTTTCAAGCTTTCTGTAACCTCAATTTCATAAAAACACGCACAAATCAAACGGTTGATTCAAGAACATAGTCGCAGCTTGTTCGAGCATTAAATCGACGAATTCAATATCAAAACAGGTAATTAGAGGTGTCATTTGATTCAATTTTACATGGGGAGCAAAAGCCCTATGGTTAATTTGAGTTTAAACAACGATCTGATGTTCAATTTGGATGGAAATCAAACTAGGGTTTATGTGGATTTGGGGGTTTAATTTCATAAATTCTTTTTAGAATTTAACACAGGTTTTTGAGAAATAACAGGCCATTGGCCCGGCGGTTAAGAACATGAGCTCATAGACAGGAGGTCTTGGGTTCGACCCCGGCCCCCTGCCAATATTTTTTAAAAGGGTTTTAATAACTTTTGAATTTCAAAAAATATTTTAAATATTATTAGTAACCATATAAAAATCATTTTTATCAAAAAAATGATATAAAATTTATTTTCTTTTAATTTCATTAGAAAATCCACTTTAAATTATTATTTTCTTTTACATAATTATTTTAAAAATTATAAAAAGGAAATTATAAAACATCATCAAGTATTAACTTGAAATTGTAATAGATCCCATTAAAATTTTTTTAAATAATTTCAATGAATTTCTTATTGTTATAAAATTTAGTTATAAAATTTGTTTATATATATATATATATATATATATATATATATATATATATATTTAGAAGATAAATATATATGTACATATTTAGAAAGTACACTTATTGTAATAATTAGTTTAATCTTTTAAATCTATAAAATTACTATTCTATTTAAATAGTAAATAATGATCATTTGATAATAAAATTTTAACTATTATTTATATTGTTAATCATTAAAATCCTTATTTAAATTATTTGATTACCAAAATAATAATAAACTATATCTATTTTAAAAAACATGAAAATCATGGACAAATGGATATTAACATAACACCAACATCACTATGATTAACTTAAATACGACTTTTCGTTTAGATGAACGTTGACGAATCCCCGACATTATATACAAGACGTATATATTGTTCATCCTTTATTATCATGTGAGTTTTTTTCCATACCCCTTTTATATATTTTCACACTTTGGGGTGAAACATGTTAACCTTATGATAAATGCACTTGTAAACTCCTTTGAACCTTGTAAACACTTGGGCAATTCTTCTTATTTGTCGTGGTTAGTTGAACTCTGGTAATTACCATGTGATGACTATAATATGTACAATCATTAACTATTTCTAGCCTAGCGACGTCATAGATCTATGGGCCTGACAAGCCTACTTGGTTAATCCAAGTAAACTTAGCCAATCGTTTAATCTTGTAATCTGTCAAGGTTTGATTGTTACATTTGTTCATCCATCCCTAGTTACTTTATTCAATAACTTACGACATGAATTGCCATCTTTTATATATATTTATGTATGAAAACTATAGAAAACTCACCAACATTATGTTGACCTTTTTATTTTTAACATGTTTCAGGACTTGTTACCGCTTAAGTGCTCTTGAAGACTTGATCACATCTAGGATTGGACCTAGAATGATAAAATGACTTATATTGTCACATGACGCTAGGGAATCTTTTGTAGTTATGATTGTTTGAATCTTATGTTTTATCCTCAATGTATGTTATGAACCTTGAAAATTAATAATATTGACACTTTGAAATAGCGTTGTGTGGCATGAACAATCTTAACCCTCACATCTCGACGTTTCTGCCGTTAAGGTTGGGGTGTGACAGATTGGTATCAGAGCCCATAACTATAGGGATTTAGGTTATTAGAAATGGTGGCCTAGACTATGGTTAAACTAGGGACCATTTACTTGACTTTTGCTATGATCTTGTAAGTATGCTTATATGCCTAATACAAGTTGCTACATGTTGCATGATAAATTCCTTTATGTGCTATTTATTTACATTTAGAAATAGTGCCTTAGGAATATGTCTTGAACCTTGTATACCCCAACTTCATAATCCTCTTCTTATGCCTCTACGTTCTACCACGTCTAATCCCTTCTAAATCTTATTCTCTACTACGTGTGAAAATCTACGCATCTTATCGAGTGGAAAAAAATTCCTTAGACGATATGTCTAAATCTTGAAAATCTCATCGAGGTTTTAATTCTAATAGCCTTAGGGAAGTGTGTGACACATAAACACCTGTATTCTGGATTTCCAGGCAAAAGGCCCTCGGGCTGAGGCAAGCATTTCGTATAAACCTCATTGCGAGACCTGTTATGCTTACCTGGGGATTTCCGGGATGAGTGCAAAATTATGGTCAGCACACACATCTTCCTCAAGGTAATTGGGATTAAGTCACCTCGATGTTTGCATGTTCCTATTGGCTATGTGGTACCATTTGGAACCATCTTGGTTATATTTATAATATCAAAAAAAAATTCTTGATTTCTTAAACTGGTTTGTTACCGAATTCCAATTTTTCTTTATTTCGATCTTATAGAATGTTCTCGTTATTATTGAACTCGTTTTACTCCTCGATTCCTATGTTTAAACATTATTATACGTTATGTGCCTCATGTGACTATCTCTATACCTTGATTAATGCGTACACAAATCTTAATATATATTTAAAGGCAATGTGTGCCTAAATCAATGGTTTTCAAAATTTTAAATTGTTACTTATGGTTTTCAAATCTCCTTAAAGTGTGTCCCATAAATGAATCCATGTAATGCCGTAAAAGTGGGATACCTGTATCTCGGGATGTTTTGTCAAGGCAAGGTATCCATATTGGTCCAATTCGACCGATGGATCTGTTTACCTTACCTGGGAACCCATGAGATGAGTGTCCGCCTATAGGTACGCGTGTCTTCAATAAGGTTGTGGTTGACTTAACACTTTGAGAAGTCAACGTATTTGCTTTTATTGCGAAACGAACGTTTACATTTGGAGCATCTCATTGTTGTTTTGAATCGTTTTTGTTATTGATTTTGTTTTCTAGATTTAAACCGTTCAAGCTTTGAAAACCTATCACAATAGATTCGGTTATTCCGCACTGTAACCTTAATCTTGGCAAGCATGACTTTTCTCTTGTTAATGTTACATTAAAGTAATTTCAAGTTCTCTAAGTTTCTAACCGATTTTTTTTGCTTGCCAAGTCGAGCTTTGTAATAATATTGTGTGACAAAATCCTTTAACCGTTTTGCACCGTAGGAAAGGCAAGAGATTGCAAGTCAACTTATGACTAAGGACACTCGTATCTCCTAAATGAAACTATCGCATCAAAATAGGAATGACTCCCTTACTTTGGTGATGATTTTCTGTACGCTATTATTGTTCGTATGAAATTCCATCATCAAGACGGAAGTAAATTCCTTAACTTGATGACCATTTCCTTCTTCTTGTTCTTATGAATTCGTGTTTTACCAATAGAATTATCTCCTTAAAGTAGGAGTGAGTTTCGTACCTCGATGACGGTTTCCAATTTTTCTATTGTGTGTTATGAAATTTCATCCTCTGGATAGGGGTGATTTCCTTATCTTGAGGACAAATTTCACTTATTTTTCTCATGAACTCGCATTTCACGAATGAAATGACCTCACCAAAATAGGAGTAAATTTCATACTTTGGTGACAAATTTTAATTCTCGATTGCTTTCTTATTATTATGAAATTCAATCATCAAGATAGGCGTGAATTCTGTACCTTGATGATAATTTCACCCATCTAAATTTTATGGATTTGTATTTCCTCAAATGAAATGACCTCATCAAAGTAAGAGTGAATTCTGTACTTTGATGAAGATTTTCATTTTGCTATATTTTGTTTCTATAAAATTTCACGGTTAAGATAGGAGTGATTTTATTTACCTTAGTGGTAATTTACCTCATCCTATTTCTGTGGATCCTTTAACAATGAATTAGGATCAAGCTCTCAATTTGGTAGTTAAGAGTCATGTTTTGAGAACTACACCACCAAGCTAGGAGTGATATCCACACCTTGGTAACTGTTCCCATTCATTGATTTAATTTTACCAAGGTCTTAAGATTTCTATTGACAAGAAACATGTAGTAATTTGAAGGGTGGACACTGTTACCTGATTTATTGATGATGGTGTTCCAACCTATCAAGCCAAAAGCATGAATGCTGAACTCAAAAGAGGTCCTTGCCACTTTAGATTAATCCTTGTTCCAAGCCTGGAACGTTTAAATCTTAATTGATTTTTTTTTCTTTTCTCACGTCTTTATGTTTCGATTTGATCTAGCTTTATGGAACCTTTTATTACTTATCGATCTTCTTTCGGGTTCTCATCAAAACTTAATTGCACAATGATAACACTCCTAAAACAATCTTTCTTATAAGATAAAGTCATTGAAAATTTATGTTATGCCTTTCTGGCTATACCTTTATTTCGGCTGTGTTCATGGGTTTGATGAACCGCGTGTGCAAGCCATACTTGAAAATTTTATTTGTGATTGTCTTTATCGACGATATCCTGAATTATTCAAATTTTAATCCGGTTATGAACGACATCTTCATTTATTCTTGCATTATAATTAAAAACGCAATTCCTATTGTTTGAGTCATATCTTGGATCGTCTTTAAATTCTTAACCTTGAAAAACTTCTTGATTACGACTTACATTCATCTCGATGCGAATAAAAAGATGCATGGATCTTCGTGAATAGTATTCATGGTTCGGCATAAAGGAAAAGAGGACATAGCTTGGTATATGTCCAAGTGCCTTACCTCTCAAAAGTCAAAGCCAAACATCAGCATCCTTTGGATTCTTTGTATGACATGAAGTCTCTGTGTGTAAAAGGAAACATTTATCGATGATGTTCATCACCAATTTGCCTCTTATTTCTAGACATCATAATAACACTTGTTTTATCATTGGGCGAATAACTAAACCGATGCAATTCATAACGATTCTTGAGGAATATCGAGCCGAGAAATTTACCCGTAACCACATCAACGAAATAGTCAGCCACCGTAGTGTGTCTTAAAAATATTTAATCGTGATGGTCTACTTATCTTTTGTCCTAGCCAAGCCTTTAAATCATCTTCGAAAAACACAAGACAATCTTAGTACAATTCATCATTCACAGACCGAAGCGGAAAGAACGATACAACCTTTCAAGATATGCGTTGAGCTTGTGCCATTCTATTTAGTAGCTCTTAGGATTCTCAATTTCCGTTGATCAAACTTTCATAAAATCTTAGATCTTGCCATTGGCATCAAGATGTCATCTCATTATGTAATTTCATTCAAAATGTTTGAGCGTATTGAGAAAGTAACTTATAAGTTTAAACTGTCGCAAGAATTCAACATTGTCTATCCAATATTTCATGCGTCGAATTTCAAAAATTTATCTTGTCAATGATAACTTTCGTAACCTACTGGAGGAGTTCAAATCGCATGCATCTCGTCGAGGAACCTGTAAAAATTCTGTAACTCCCCTGTAACCGAACAATGTACCACATCGATCGTCAAAGTTCGTTGGGACAAAAAAAACGTGAAGCTGAGTTCACTTGGAAACGTGAGGTTTACATGAAAAAGAAATATCCCTTTCTTTTTGTTTAGCTTTGTCTTAATTTCAGGAAGAAATTCCTTAAAGTTGGGGAGACTATGACCTCTCGTATTTTTTTATTTAACGAGAGTTAACCGTCGTTATCTCTTGTAAAGGACTTGATTGTTATTAATGCAATTACGAGGACTCGTTTGTAAAATTTTGATGTAATTAAATGTTGGATAATTAATATTGGCAATAATAATAATAATAATCATAACAACAATAATGATAATAATAATAATATAAACAATGAAAATAATTAATAAAGATAATAATAATAATAATGGTAATAAAAAAAATAATAAGCTTGTGCATGAAATAATAAAACCAGAGGGACTAAAGCTGTAAATTGTTTAAAATTAAAACTTTGGTTTTAATTTGATAAAAGATAAAGTACAGGGATCAAGGTGTAATATTCTTTAAACCCAACCCCCCATCCCCGCACTTCCGGCCAACACTTCGGCCAACTCCGGCAACACCCGCACACCACCTAAAACCATGAATTAACTCAATTAAATCCCCATTTATGCTCGCGTAACAGTTTCAAACTCGGCAATAGGTTCAATTCAAGATCTTCCCACAGTTACAACCCCCCCAATCGAAAACGATCCTCATCGAAACTGCAAATGCGTTTCAACGTTTAAACACAACAATAATGCGATTAATTGTGTGTACACCCTCGTTTAATCATTTTAAAACCAATAAAGTGATTAAATTCACCTGAAACAACATTAAATTTGTTCAATTCGACCTGAAACACCCGACATTAATCCTATAGCCGTTGGACTTTTAATCGATCAAATTGAGGCTATATAACAGAAGGGAAAGGTTGCATTCATCCCTTTCAAGCTTTCTATAACCTCAATTTCATAAAAACACGCACAAATCAAGCGGTTGATTCAAGAACATAGTCGCAGCTTGTTCGAGCATTAAATCGACGAATTCAATATCAAAACAGGTAATTAGAGGTGTCATTTGATTTAATTTTACATGGGGAGCAAAAGTCTTATGGTTAATTTGAGTTTAAACAACGATCTGATGTTCAATTTGGGTGGAAATCAAACTAGGGTTTATGTGGATTTGGGGGTTTAATTTCATAAATTCTTTTTAGAATTTAAAACTGGTTTTTGACAAATAACAGGGCATTGGCCAGGCGGTTAAGAACATGAGTTCATAGGCAGGAGGTCTCGGGTTCGACCCCGGCCCCCTGCCAATATTTTTTAAAAGGGTTTTAATAACTTTTGAATTTCAAAAAATGTTTTAAATATTATTAGTAACCATATAAAAATCATTTTTATCAAAAAAAAATGATGTAAAATTTATTTTTTTTAATTTCATTAGAAAATCCACTTTAAATTATTATTTTCTTTTACATAATTATTTTAAAAATTATAAAAAGGAAATTATAAAACATCATCAAGTATTAACTTGAAATTGTAATAAATCCCATTTAAATTTTTTAAAATAATTTTAATGAATTCCTTATTGTTATAAAATTTAGTTATAAAATTTGTTTATATATATATATATATATTTTTAGAAGATAAATATATATGTACATATTTAGAAAGTACACTTATTGTAATAATTAGTTTAATCTTTTAAATCTATAAAATTACTATTTTATCTAAATAGTAAATAATGATCATTTGATAATAAAAGTTTAACTATTATTTATTGTTAATTATTAAAATCCTTACTTAAATTATTTGATTACCAAAATAATAATAAACTACATCTATTTTAAAAAAACATGAAAATCATGGACAAATGGATATTAACATAACACCAAGATCACTATGATTAACTTAAATACGACTTTTCGTTTAGGTGAACGTTGACGAATCTCCGGCATTATATATAAGACTTATATATTGTTCATCCTTTATTATCATGTGAGTTTTTTTTCCATACCCCTTTTATATATTTTCACACTTTGGGGTGAAACATGTTAACCTTATGATAAATGCACTTGTAAACTCCTTTGAACCTTGTAAACACTTGGGCAATTCTTCTTATTTGTCGTGATTAGTTGAACTCTGGTAATTACCATGTGATGACTATAATATGTACAATCATTAACTATTGCTAGCCTGGCGACGTCATAGATCTATGGGCCTGACAAGCCTACTTGGTTAATCCAAGTAAACTTAGCTAATCGTTTAATCTTGTAATCTTGTAATCTGTCAAGGTTTGATTGTTACATTTGTTCATCCATCCCTAGTTACTTTATTCAATAACCTACGACATGAATTGCCATCTTTTATATATATTTATGTATGAAACCTATGAAAAACTCACCAACATTATGTTGACCTTTTTATTTTTAATATGTTTCAGGACTTGTTACCGCTTAAGTGCTCTTGAAGACTTGATCACATCTAGGATTGGACCTAGAATGATAAAATAACTTATATTGTCACATGACGCTAGGGAATCTTTTGTAGTTATGATTGTTTGAATCTTATGTTTTATTCTCAATGTATGTTATGAACCTTGAAAATCAATAATATTGACACTTTGAAATAGCGTTGTGTGGCATGAACAATCTTAACCCTCACATTTTGACGTTTCTGCCGTTAAGGTTGGGGTGTGACAATATATGTGGGCCAATTCATCCACCATGTGGACCATTTAGATACTTTATGGTTTTGATAGATGCGTCTAGTAGATGGTCTCATGTCTCTTTGTTATCAACTCGTAATGTAGTATTTGCGAAATTTCTTGTACAAATTATCAAATTACGAGCACATTTTGCTGATTATACTATTAAAAAGGTGAGACTTGATAATGGTGGTGAATTCACATCACATGTTTTTAATGATTATTGCATGTCTGTAGAAATTATTGTTGAACACCCTATTGCTCATGTACACGCACAAAATGGCTTAGCTGAGTCGTTAATCAAACGTCTTCAACTAAGAGCTAGACCATTAATAATGAGGACAAAACTCCTTGTGTCTATTTGGGGTCATGCTATTCTTTATGTTGGATCACTAATTCATGTGAGACCAAGTGCAAATCTTAAATACTCTCCCTTACAACTTGTTTCTGGCAATGAGCTAAACATTACACACCTTAGAATTTTTGGGTGTGTTGTGTATGTCCCTATTGCACCACCATAATGCAAAAAAATGGGTCCTCAAAGAAGGTTAGAAATATATGTTGGATATGAATTAGCTTCCATCATAAAATATCTTGAACCTTTAAATGGTGATGCATTTACAACATGTTTTATTGATTGTCACTTTAACGAGTCAGTTTTCCCGGCATTAGGGGGAGAAAAGAAAAAACAAGAAAATGATGTCTCATGGTATGTTCCTTCATTATTGTATCTTGATCCAGTAACTAAACAATGTGAGAGAGAGGTTCAAAAGATAATACACCTGCAAGAAATTGCAAATCAATTACCTAATGCATTTACTGATACAAACAGAGTTACTAAATCTCATATACCAGCTGCTAATGCTTCGGCTCAAGTTAAGATTCCAAATAAGTAAATAGATAACACAATGGCTCATGAATCTCATAGATGTTTGAAACGAGGAAGACCAATCGGTTCCAAGGATAAAAATCCTCGAAAAAGAAAAACTCATTAAAAGGAAGTTAACAATAAAGTGAATGAGTTTGATGCAATGCTAAATACCAAAAGCTCATATGAGGAGGATTTGGATGAAAATAACAAAGAAATGTCAATTAACTATGGTCAAACACATATCTTTTGGAATCGAGATGAAATGGAAGGTACTAATGAAATATTTTCTTATTCCGTAGCAAGTGATATCATGAGTGGAGATGATGATCCTGAACCAAAATCAGTCAGTGACCATTAAAATAGACATGATTGGGATAAATGGAAAGGAGCTATGCAAGCTGAATTAGATCCATTTATCAAACAAAAGGTCTTTGGACCCATTATTATTACTCCGATGCCCGTAAAGCCTGTAGGGTATAAATGGGTTTTTGTACGAAAACGAAATGAGAAAAATAAAGTTACAAGGTATAAATCTAGACTTGTAGCTCAAGGTTTTTCACAAAGGCCAGGGGTTGATTATGAGAAAACCTACTCCCCTGTTACGGATGCAATAACCTTTAGATATTTAATCAGCTTAGCAGTCTCTAAAAATTTAGAGATGCATCTTATGGATGTTGTCACAACTTACTTATATGGATCAGTAGATAGTGACATCTATGAATATTCCTAAAGGTTTTAAATTCCCCGAAGCATTAAGCTCAAAGCCTAAGGAAATATATTCCATCAAATTACAAAGATCCTTGTATGGACTCAAACAATCTGGAAGGATATGGTACAATCATTTGAGTGATTATTTGACAAGTAAAGGATATACAAATAACCTTATTTGACTATGCGTGTTCATTAAGAAGACAACATTAGGATATGTGATCATAGCTATGTATGTTGATGATCTAAATATAATTAGGACACAAAAGGAAAATTAATGAAGCAATTTCTCTTTTAAAGAAATAATTTGAAATAAAAGACCTTGGAAAAACCAAATATTATCTTTGTTTGCAGATTGAGCATATGCATAATGGAATACTTGTATACCAGTCAACTTATACCGAAAAACTCTTACAGCGTTTCAATATGGACAAAGTAAATCCTTGCACACTGATGGTTGTTAGATAACTTAATGTTGATAACGATCCATTTCGTACTTGCAAAGATAATGAAGAGGTTCTTGGTCCAGAGATATCATATCTTAGTGTAATTGGAGCTCTTATGTATCTTACTAACTATACGAGACCTGACATTTCTTTTACAATTAATTTGTTAGCAAGATTTAGTTCAGCCCCTACTAAAAGGCACTGGAATGGGATTAAACATATTTTTTGATATCTTCGAGGTACTATTGATTTAGGCTTGTTTTATCCTAATATTTCAAAAGAAGGGTTGGTTGGTTGATTATACAGATGTAGGTTATTTATCTTATCCCCATAAAACAAAATCTCAAACTGGATATATATTTAAGAATGGAGGAACTGCGATTTCATAGCGTTCTCAGAAACAAACACTCGTTGCGACATCCTCAAAATAAGCTAAAGTCATTGCACTACATGAAGCTTCAAGAGAATGTGTATGGTTAAGATCTATGACGCAACTTATATTAACTTCTTATGGATTGGAGAAAGATAGAAATACAACACCAATCTATGAAGATAATACTGCTTGTGTCTCACAAATGAAAGAATGGTATATCAAAAGTGACAGAACAAAACATATACCACCAAGATTCTTTTCATACACTCAAGACCTTATTCAAGATAAACAAGTTGAAATGAGATATATTCAATCTAGCAACAATTCAGCTGATCTTTTCACAAAGACACTTCCTAAAACAACTTTCAAAAAACATGTTTATAATATTGGCATGCAGCACGTACACACAATGTGATGATCTCTAGAAGACAATTTGAGGGAGAGTTATAAGCTGCACTCTTTTTTCCTTCGCTAAGGTTTTTTTTTCACTAGGTTTTTCTTTAGCAAGATTTTTAATGAGTCAGTACTTAAACTCTTAAAGTTTGAAAAGTGTCATCCAAGAGGGAGTATTATAAATTATTACCATAGCAAGTGGATAAACTCTATATCAAACTTGTAGATAAGTTCACTATGCTACTTATCTACCAAATAGTTTTATTTGTCTACGAAAATGATTGATCTTTGTAGTATAAATACCACCTCAATATAGAGGAGAAAATACACCTCTTGTATATACTTTCATAAGTTATACATTTCTCTTCTTCTTGCTCTTGCAAATCTCTTTAAAGTTCTTAAGGTTATAACACTAATCTTGTGTTAATTATTGTGATATTATAATAAAAACAACTATTTTTGAAAAAACCATTATTCATCTAGGTAACCAGTAGCAGCCCCCTAGTTCACTTGCTCTTTTCCGTGGCTGTTAGAACCTTTACCTTTTCTTAAGATACATACTAAAAACAGCCGGCTTATGCCGTGAATTCTAGAATTTAAATAAAAAATTATCACAATACATTAAAGCATTTATCACAATAATCTGTTGAGAATTAATTGTTGTTCCTCATATCAACAGCTCTACCACTATCACTAGTAAACAAATGGACCAATTCTCCCAAATACCTTTCTTAGAATAATTCACAGAAGCTACCCTTGTTATCAGCTCCTCCGATCAAGCCTTTTAATACATTGAATTCTTCTCCGAGTAGTTCTAATGCACAAACCTTGTCTCGTAAAGATATGGCTATTAAAAGAGCTAATGTGGAGTGTTTTTGGTGTTCAAATAAATTTAGTCAAGGCCATAAATGTAAAAAGAAACAAGTCTTTGTAATTGAGGTTGATGGCGAAGAAGATGAGGACTGGTGTACTGGTGTTGATTTATCTTAATCAGATTCACCAAAGTGGGATCTTTAATTATCCATTAATGCTTTATGTGGTAGTCAATCTTTTGCTACCATACGAGTTCAAGTATCCATGGGGACAAGGCAGCTTCATATCTTAACTGATTTCGGTTCTACATACAACTTTTTAGTGATGCTAAATTGGCAATGAAATTGTAGCATGATCTGCTTGATATCAAGCCTATTAAAGTCATTGTGGCTGATGGGAAGTAGATGTCTTGTACTCAGATGTGTCTTCATTTTTAGTCGAGTATGTAGGGAAGATGGTTTTCTGTGAAAGTATTGCTAATTTCCCTAGAAAATTATGACATGATTTTAGGGGTACAATGGTTACTTCCTCTAAATGATATTCTTTGGAACTTTAGCAAGATGACAATGTGGTTTGTTGTGGAAGGGGAACCTTGTGAACTAAAGGGCATAAAAGATAAAAAGTTATCTTTATGGTCAATTAAATCACTTACTAAGTTGTTGTCACAACAAGGCCAGACTTCTACTCACCTTTGTGGTATATAGTTGTCACCACAAGCGACTTCTAAGATAGTGGATGAATAATTTTCTACGGATCTTAATTCTCAACTGGATCAGTTTGGTGATGTGTTTGAATTGCCATTTACCTTATCTCCATAGGGTGACTTTGATCATCGTATTTTGTTTAAGGAAGGGGTTTAGCCGATGAACCAAAAACCATATAGGTATTAGGTTGGTCAAAAAGATATTATCAAGCAAATGACAAATGAATTAAAGGAGTTTGTAGTTATCAGGGACAACCATAGTTCTATTGCTATTCCAGTTGTTTTGGTAAAAAAAGATGGTTAATGGCGTATGTGCATGGATTATTGACGTTTGAATGAAGCTACCATTAAGCATAAGTTCCTAATTCCTCTTAATGAAGAACTTTTGGATGAACTAGGTCAGTCCACTGTGTGTTTTAAGTTGGACCTACAATCGGGATATCATCAAATCTTCATGAATAAAGTTGATATTCATAAGATAGCCTTCCGTACCCATGAAGGTCATTTTGAATTTTTAGTCATGCCTTTTGGTATGACTAATGCTCTAGCTACTTTCTAATTCTTTATGAATTTGGTGTTTAAATCTCTTCTTCAGAAAGGGGTCTTGGTCTTTTTTTTGATGATATCCTAGTTTACAGTCGCACCCTGGCTCAATATTTGGTGTTACTTGATTCTAACTTTACTTCGAACCCATGAGCTTTATGCTAAGAAATCTAAGTGCACTTTTGGGGGATCAATAGTAGAGTACATGGGATATGTCATTTCAGCTGCTAGGGTTCATATAGACTCGGAAAAAATAAAAGCTATTATCCGTTGGCCAACTCCCACTACAGTGAAATAGTTACATGGTTTTTGGGGCTTAGCAAGCTACTATCGCCACTTTATTAAGTCATTCGGTATCATTTCTAGTCCTTTAACAGATGTTTCAAGCAATAGTCCTTTTAACATGGGTATTGGAGAATGAAATGTCTTGAGACCATATCTTGAACATGAATAAACATTATACATTATGTGAACCCTGCCCCTATGAACAATAATCAATAAAAGATGTCATCTTTTATGTTAAGTCTTTAAGATCGGCAAGACCAATGATGCTCATGACACCCATTAAAACTATCTCACTTTGATGTTAGTTATCTAATTTTGACTCCTATTAGTCATTTTGACAATAAAGGTATGGCTTGAATCCTTGGATTCTAAATTAAGATAGAGCTTAAAGATGGATGATACCAAGATTTTAATGTATATGAATAGTTAAAAGAATAAATTGCTAAACTAGAATTATAGTAAACTATGATAAAAATGTTAAAGTATGACACAAATAATGTAAAGCTAAAGTGAAGAATGATAAAATGGGTTTTAACATTAACTTCACATGTAAAACAACAAAACAACTTGAACTATGACTTAAAAATAATTTCCCTGATAAAGCATAACAGTAAAAAGTTTAAGTATGATAAAGGAGTCTTGTATGTATAGATCTAATTGTAAGGTCTTCTGGGATCATGTCCTTTCACTACTTATGGTATGGACGTTTAGTTTAAAAGCTATGTATGTAATGTGTAAAATTAACTGTGAGGTCTTCCAAAACATGTGCCTTATGTAACAACACCATAGGTAATTTCACATCACTTTGGATAGGAGAGATTTTTGGTTCATAAGGAATATCATGCCTCTAATATCACCAACGTGTTATGGGCGTATTGGCTAAGGATGAGAGGAGAACTCCAAAGTTAATCGTGCTTGGGTGACAACAATCTAGGGATAGGTGGCCTCTTGAAAAGTTTTCACCCAAGCAACCAAAAGCAAATCAATAAGCTCCTCATGAATAAAACGGACAATATTGATGGTATGAGAATCCGGATTTACACCTTACACTACATCATTTAAAAAACAACAAAGAACGTATTGCAATATTTACAAGGAACGAAAGATTATAAACTAATGTAACAAATAACTAATAACTTAGAGGTAGTGAGCTATTCAGATTCTGACTTTGCTAAATACGAAGATGATAAGAAATCAACTTTGGTGTATATTTTTTCCTAGCAGGCAGACGAGAGGAGCTATAAGCAACAGTTGACAACAATCTCAATGGTTATGAATGAATACATTGCGGTTTACTATGCAACTTACCATGGGATGCTTGTTAAAAATCCCATCACTAGACTCAAAGTTATTTAACTCCACATCACGACCGTTGAAGATTTAACATGACAACTTAGCTAATGTACTTTCTCAAATAGTAACAATTTGACCGGGGTTAGTTTATACTCAATGAAAGCATTAGTTTGTACGAGAATAAGTTAGGGAAAATAATCTTTGTATCGAGTACATTAGTACAAATGATATGCATCCCGATCTGATAACTAAAAGTCTACCACCCAAAGCTTTCCAACACCTCATAATAAGGATGAGTTAGACCTTTTGTAATAACATATTAAGTGTGCATGAATGATATATGTAATTTTCTTGAATATTTATTTTGTTTATAATAGTGTATTTGGGAGCACCAAATTATATATAGACAATTTGTACAAACTAATATCATACAATAAGAGTTTATTTTAGTCATTTTAGTTTACCGATAAATGTTTATATTAAGACTTTAGTATAACTATCAGTGATCTCATATTGATTGTAACTCGAATAACTATAACTCTTTTCTAAGTTTCAACATGAAACTTAATGAATGTTTAAGTTGGCCAAACATATATATACTTATCATAAATGATCACTTGGTCAAGTGAAAGAATGTTAAAAAAAGAAGTCAAACCCATAATATGGCATAAGGATCATTTGATTAAACTTACCAATATAACATGATTAGTCCTTGATAATTATTTGATGTAAGGAATATGTTAACAAGTTGAAGGATAAGTATAATTGCCCTTAAATGCCTAGCTATCAGGGTGAAAGAAGTTACAAGAATATAAGGAGATCATCATAATTATTGAGCTACAAGAGTTCCTTCAAGAACATCATGAGCCTCTTATTTCAAAGAATCAATCGTTAGATCTAAGGCCTTATAATGTGTTTCATGGCAACATTATTTTCATCAAATAACACTTTTCCTACAAGTAGATGTAATTTGATATTTAAGATAGAATACATGATAGATCTATAATTTCATTGATGCTTGAATATATAATCAACAATTAAGCATCATAATTCCAATAGATCATCCAATGTGTTGACCTTGTACTACAATAGTCGTAAAGAAGATCAAGTCTTTTTGTAATCACTAAATCATCAATGGGCTTTCTTCCTAACTGGCAAATGCACATATGTTAGGGTTTACGTTTATAGTTTATCGTAATATGATGAAAGCTTGCACATGAAAACACCCTTGTACCTATGCATATGTGTATATCATATGTTTGTATGTTTTTTTGTATCACCGATCGGCTTGTTGCTTCCACTGCATTCCATAAGAACTTATATTCTTATATTAGCTTTCGGCTCATCAAGTCTTTGCCCGTTTAAGCTACACAAAAGACCAATTTCTTCTAACTTTCTCCTCTCGGTTGGTTAGTTGGTTGGTTTTGGCCAACTTCTTCTAAGGTAATATTTTACTTCTTATGTATAAGTGTATAACACATATGATAAAGCATGATAGGGTAAATATGATATTTTATAAGTTTATGAGTGCATATGAAATGTGCGTGGGATTTATTATAGTACTTGCTCGGATCTATGCACACTATGAAGCTTTTCTGCATTTAGTCCCTTACATGGGTCCCAATCATGGTCTTCAAGATCTTGATCTTATATGAACAAAACTATACGTAACTAGGAGAGGGTTACTAAGAATCCGCTGACCCTCCGATCTAAATTTGCCGTTGTCTTTTCTAAGAAAAACATAATTTGTAATATTATTAACTTGTGAAGAAGAGAATATTATGATGACCCATTTAAAAAGCTTTAGTTCCATAATTAATACTGACAAAAACTGCCAAACTCTTAAAGTTCAGATATAAGATATTTTATGGTATCCCAATTTTAACAGTAAGTTTGTAAGATCTTGATCTGATCCACGTTGCTTATTTTCAATTAGTTAATTAAAAAATATTGCAATGGTCTAACTCTGTTAAGAATAAGCAAATAAGTTAATTAACCACTAAGTGGCTTATTATAATAATTTTTATGAAGTCTTCAACTTAATTAAACATTTTAACACCCTAATATATAAATCACTAATAAACTACTCCGTTATTTTAAATCCCTTTTAAGTATTACTCTATTGCTAATTATCAGCTTTAAACTTAAAACTAATATTTAAAGTTGGAATCTTCACAATTAACAAAACAAAACCAAAAATTAACATAAGAAAACCACAAATTATTCTTAAATCAAATCTAATACAAGGTAATCAAGTGTTTAATAATCAGTCAATCCAAACTATTTCAAATTCCATATCCTATATATAAATATTTTGTATATTGATGTATCAAACATATATATCATAACTATATCATATCTTTCTGCAAATAGAGGTACAAGGCAAACTAATGGCCAGCACCAGGACTAGGTGTAGACTGCACCAATATCCGACCAATACGAGCAAGATGAAGAGCAAAGAGCTTTTCACTTATCGCCAACCGCGGTGTAGTGGTGCCCTTCGGAGGGGCACTTTTGATCAACTACCCTCCATGATCAGCCCCTTCGTCTCACTCAATAGCTTCCTTGCATCTAACATGATGCACCACATACCAATATGGCAATCATAATAACCGTGATTGTCATTAAACGAGCCATGTAATGACTAAGTTCAGATAGATCTAATATGCTCCTTTGAATGAATAATTTAAAGAACTTCTTGTTATATGAGTTATTTGCTTGTTTGAGTTAAGTTATGCATTGTATGCTTATATATATATAGTAGGTGGCTATCTAGGTCAACGGTTTGGATCTTGGAAGTTATTGTAATTATATAAACATAGTTTGTTTTATCTGCCGGCAAGATACTGCATTTTGGTTTTTGTTTCTTCCTACTTTGTTCCAATACTAATGGAACGTGGGTTTTCAAGATCCAGTGGCATATAAAAAATAGAAAACTCACGACATGCGTACTCTTACACATGCGTAATGTACAAGTGTTTGATGCGCAAGAGTAAGATGGAGGGGCCAAAGTTAAAGTAAGGGACAAATATAATCATCTACAGTTACTAAGTTGGTGTACACGCAAAAAAATGTAGACTTAATGTTAGTGTTTAAGTAGAACTACACTTTCTGCACATTTATCTGTCACTACTTGAGGTGGGGATTGAACTCTTTAAAAGGTTATGTCTTGGTGAGATGAATTCTTTTTTAACTGGAGTTCTTTTCTTTAACAAGATTGAGTATGACCAAACTTATTTATAACTTGTTTAGAATAACCTAAAGATTTTGAGTTTGGATCTAGCCCATGATATTGACTAGCAACAAAGTTTGACTAATAATATGCGGTTTGCGATGCGAACGGACCCGGACCCACATAGTAAATAATCTGGTATCAGTGACGCCTGTAATTTCGTCACAGAATAAGTTAAATAACTTTCATTTATGGAACATTTTAAAAAGTGATTTGCGTGAATAAAATTATATAAATTTGAACATGATGAGTGATTAGATGAGGAAATGAAAATTGTAAAACCTTACCTAATTATGGAATAGGAGATTATCAAAGGAATAATCTTTGTTTTGTAGTGTTGTGGAGGTTTAACGATAGACGACAAACTAATTAGACAAAAGTAAGGCAAGGAATTTAGTCAAACGTTAAAATAAGTTTAGTTACTTGTTATAAACAAATTTATATGGTCGGCTTCTATTTGAGAGGGATTCATCATAAGTAACCTTTGACTTCACGAATATTTAAAGAAAATTACTTTAATATTTGCTTAATATTTAAAGAATATTAATTTAGTGAGTCTTTTTTTCATCAACAAACCAAATTACAAGCTCACATGGTAGAGGCATAAGTTTTTTAGTTGAAGGAGGTGTCGTTTAGGAGTGGTTACTAACTTAGATCCCACTCATAGCAAGCTATTTGTAGACTCCTAAGGGTAGATTTGTTAGTTTTAACGGACTTACTAATTAACCAATGTGAACATAATATTTATCAAACATATACAAAATTATGGAGTAAATGCTTGTTTTAAATTATTGTGATCTTTTAAATTTATTGTGATATTTGGTATTATAGAACCTCATAGGTTCTTAAGGAAGAAACCTCTAAGCAATGATGGTTTCATGGAAACAACTCCCCCTTGGTAGTAGGGTACGATGTGCTACAGTCCGTGGGGATCCAAGAAACAGAGCCTCTAGCTAGGGTTGATAAAAATTATTCATTAAATATGTATTAATTAAAATTAATTTTTTAAAAATTTCACATGTGAAAATCGGATTAAATTTTAGCTCCAATCTAATTGATTTTTTTAAATTTAAATTTTGGGTAGTTATTGAAGTAGTTTATTGACCCCTGACCTCCCAATATATGAATTCTAGATTTTGGTCACCCTCCTCTTCTAGTTTACGTAAAACATGTACACAAAAACCATACTTCTTTTTATCTTGTTTGTGTTGTGTATGATTGATTTATTCGGTTAAACCACTGAATAATCAATTTGAAAGTGTTTTACACAACTTTTAGATTAGTAATTAAATCGAATCCCCCACAGAGTGGAGGCAAACGTCTCCTATAGTGTAGAGACCAGGGAGAGTGCACCTATTGAGACCTCGAGCTCCCATTTAGATGTAAGTGTCATTAAAGAAAGAGAAAAATATTAAACCAATGGAGAAATTTATTGGCAGAGCATTCAAAATCGTAACGATTCCTGATATATATCAAGATGCTAGTGAACACTTGTATTTATAGTAATTAAGATACTTATATTTATGAAAGGTTGCAACGATCATAGAGAATTGTAGTAACTCTTTAATTTAACTAAAGTTCTATTAGATCAAGTTAAGACGTCATTAGATCAGGAACAGTTATAATATATTAACTTTTCGAAACTAATTAAACCATTCTAAAATTGCCCAAGTAAAACCATAATACTCATTAGCCTAATCTGACCGTTAATGTATAGCTTTTGTCAATGTTGACTTTCGTAATTAAATAAGCGTAAGCTCTCAAACAAATAGCCAACAAATTTTACAGACACTCGTGTTTCAGTAGGTAGTAAAATCAGTAAAATAAACCATCTTAGCACTTTATGTCCTTCCATTTGAAAGTCATGGATTCAGCGCGGATCCAGAAATACTATTCCGTGGATGTATAAAAATAAGGAAAATAAAGCACATAAAGGATTGTGAATGATAATTTCACAAGGATATAAAATCTTCATAAATACTTTTTCATATCTCATTTTTTGATCAGGGTGATAGCCCTAGAATTATTTTTCTATAACGGGATCGCAATAAAGATGATCTAAATCAACGAAACGAGGACAAGGAGATGATGAATTAGGCTTGAAAATATTTTCGTAGTAGCTGTGGATAAGACTATAAATGAACCGAACGTTCGGCGAACAGTTCGTAAATCGTTTGGCGAAAGGTTCGTTTATATTCGTGCGTTTAATAAATGAAGGAACACGAACAAAAAAAATCATTCATCTAGTTAAATGGACGAACATGAACAGACTCTGTGTTCGTTCATTTATCTTCGTGAATGTCGATAATGTGTTCGGTTCTGTTCGTTTATTGAAAAGTTAATGTTTGAGATAAGTATATTAAGTATTTATTTATATTGATGGATATTACATAATCTTTGTGATTTTAGTTATAAAATCAGTATATAATGATTTGTATTTGTTTGTTTTAGAAAATTTCGTTTGTGTCGTTAATGTTCATGATATTTGTTTGCATTTGCTTACCTTCGTTTGCGTTCGTTTATGTTCGTGACAGTCCATGAGCAGATTCATTTTCTTAATGAACGAACATGAATAAAAAATCTCGTTCGATAAACGTTTGTGAGCAGTTATGAACAAGTTATTTTCTTATGAACGAACATGAAAAAGACTCCGTGTTCATTCAATTCGTTTACAGCCCTAGCTGTGGACGACAAATATACAATTCAATGATATTTTGGTTGAATAACATATAAAAATAATCATTAACATATTAATTAACCAAACCATATTTAAAATGTAAATTATAAAAGAGTTACATGCATTTTACATCCTTGAAGTTTCATATAAATTGTCATTGAATTCAAAAGTTAAAATTTTTCCATTGCATCCAAAGGTTTCATTACAATAAATCCACTAACTACTCTTGATTACGCTGTTAAAATTTCCGTTAAGTTTCTTACATTGAGTTATTTTAGTCAAAATAGTTATAAAAAAATAAATCAACCCTACGTGAGAGGTTTTAGGCGTTTGGTCTCTTCTTTAATCACCATTGTAGTTTGAATTATCAGAAATGATGGGTCGACACTTCTTTCATGTCATCAAAAAAGCCACATCTGGACGTCTTATTAGATAAAATAAAATATAAGTATAACTAATTAAAAACGACTCATTTTCTAAATTTATATATATAAACAAACAAGTCATATGACATAAATTTTTTAAATCATAACCATAAAAGACAGATTATTATAAAAAGTATAATAATAATTATAAACAATATAACATTAACTGTTCATAAATAATAATCATAAAATATCATTCATGATAACCATAGTTAAACTTTAAACAAAAAAAATATATGTTTAACAGAATGGGCAAAAGTAACATGATTACTAAACCAAAATACATTAACAAGACAAAAGAATAAAAAACTATCATGGAGTCAAATCATAACTGTAATTAACAAAAGAGTCTGAACAAATTAAAACCTTCACGTGAGTTGGTTTTTTATTTTGTAACCGTTTTGACTAAAATAACTCTCACATTGGAAAGTTAATGGTAAAACTTAACGGCGTTAATTAAGAGTAGTTAGTGGATTCAAATTGCAATGTAATGAAATCTTTGGATGCAAATGACAAATTTAAACTTTTGGATTCAAATGACAATTCTGAAACCTTAAGGATGTAAAACGCATTTAATACTTATAAAAAAAGGTTGCAACTTGCTAATAGTGAAAATCAAAAGATGCTTGAAACTTGCTACCGTCAAATTAACAATCAGTTCAACGAAACAAAACACAAATCCTATCATCAAAACGATTAAACAAACATACAGTAGCGAATTTATGATAATCACAACAGAGAAAAACAAACACAATAGCAAGCATAAACTAGACTAATATTAGATGCCTAGGTTAAATAATTGCTACATCTACTACTTAGAGTAGCACACGAGCACATGGGAATATTTTACATCCTTAAACAACTGCATTTCCACCTGGTGCAAGCAACTAACCTTGGTGAAATCTCCTTTAACTTCAAATGGTTCTAAACATCTAATTTTGATCGATTCGAAGTTTCAATTATATTTTGATCATATGGATCTACGGATGAATTTATAATAGTTAAAAAGAGAGATGCACTGATTAAACATATCAAAAGTTGCGTAACATGAACATATGATGTCAAGGATCCCAAGCTTATATTATGAAAAGAAAGAAATCGTGTCGAATAACAATATGCATTGATGTTTTTCAATTATACTTCAGCATATGAATCATGAATCATAGCATTGCTTTCAACTTCATATCCCTCCCAAACAAAGCAAAACAAATTAACAAGATATATAAAATATACTTCCTTATAACTAGTATATTTTTTGTGTAAACAATACTAGTGGAACACATTGGTAGCGGGAATTTCACATAAATGCAAATAAAAACTAAAGTATATTGGACACTAATTGATTTCAAATTAATATTATATATCAATTGTTTTTAAAGAAAAACTAAATAGAATTAAAAGAAAAAAAATATATTGTATTTAACCTACTTGTTTTAATAATATTTATACCGAAATTTAATTAAAAAAACCAATGACTAGGCCGCAAGAGGGGGTGGGGTGGGGACGTTATCTCGAACCTGCACCACATGGGTGAACATGCAACATGTGAACCTATGTTAAAATCTATTTCAATACGTATATTGCTAAAATCATGTCATGATTAACCATCAACCGACTATTTAACTTTGAGAACTCCACCCTAAGGATTGTTTAACACTTTCTAGATAATATCCGCTTGAATAAAATATGAGACGTGCTCTTGTTAGTATTTTTTTTTTAACGTCAATATGATACAATTTACACTTCTATATGTAGTGATGTATATAAAATTTGAAATGTTACGTATTAGTATACCAAATTTAAAAATAACTATGGTTTACGTATTTGGAGACTAATTACAAAAGAAAATGATCACGCTACATTGCTAATAAACTACTAAGATATAAATACATAATATACATAGTATCTCTATATTATTCATTGTATTAAAGCTGAATTGTAAGGCCCGTTCCCGAATACCTCACAGTTGGTCAATCATAGCATTATCAATATAAAAAATTATACATTTCAAAAGATTAAGCAGCGAATTAAGTTAACAAAAACCATTCATGCTTATAATTATTGTTGCCAAATAATACATGTTGTAGGTTAGGGATACAAAACAATCAATTAGTTGTATTACACCACAACAAAATCATTTGCACGAATGGATGTCAGTCTTGCCCTGACGAGTAGCTTCCCCCGCGTGCCACCCTCAGCAACATCTACCTGCCAACTGAAAAATGCATAAAGTCAGCGTTGCTGAGTGAGTTCTAGTTTTAAAACATTAAAATACCTTGTGTATATACATATGAAAATATCTTTTCTTTGAATTACTTCCTTTTCATAAAATTCATTACTTTCGTACGTGTTCACACGTCATACATACAACAATAATATTCATTATTATCTTTCATCATTCTTCACTTCCATTCGTACTTTCGTTATTATCTTTCACTTTCTACCAGACCAATGTGCAATACCCTAAACATTGTACATGAAGCGGGTACTGGGTCGGAGTCTATAAATAGACCCCTAACATTGCGCATGAAGCCGGACCCAGTACCAGGGCATGCCACAAGGGTCCCGTCAATCTCAAAGATTGACCCAGTGTGCATCCTTCGGGTTAGCTAAACCGCACACAGTTGAGCTAACGACAACATAGTCGTGCACCTCTATTAATTTGCTTGCAAGACTTTTATTCATTCGTTATGTTCTACTTTCATTATCATTAATCTTTCACTTTCATTATGATAATACTTTACGTATACGAACATAAACACAACGTAAAGCCACGTAATGATACGTATTAAGGAACATAAAACAAGCCATAAACATACATAACATAATCAAACACAGCCATCAAATCAACCCAGGGTCAAATCCTAAAATTTCTAATTTCCCAAATTTCAGAATATTTTCTAAGTGTTCTAGGCGCATAAGCACTATGTAAGCGCATGAGTACTGTTTGGGCGTATGAACACACTGGGCGCATGGGGTACTGTTCAGGCGCATGACTAACACTTAGGCGCCTGAGGAAATTTCTAGGCGCATGACTACTATATGGGCGCATGGGCTGGTACTTAGGCTATTTTGGCAAAAATTCCAGCCGCATGGGAACTATTGGGGCGCATGAGCTTCACTTAAGTTTTTCTAAGTCAAAATTTCAGGCGTATGAGCCCTGCGCATGACCAACAGTTATGCATATTTCAGACTTATTTTCAAACCCAATCTGCATATTAACCTATTCGAAGCTTATTCCTATCATTCTAAGCATCAACAACACATAATCAACCATAAAACACAAACATAAACACACATATACATACGGGTAAACATAAAACAGTTGTAAAACCTTTTAAACATGTATTTTCAGACCCAAGAAGTTTAAAACACATAAAAAACCGGGGTCTAGAACTCACCTATACAGCCAACAAGTAAAACTCCTCCAAACTTGAGTGTACAAGAGTTCAAACACCTAAAAACACACCAAAATAAACAACCAAACACATAGAACACATAAAAATCGGTTCTAAGGAAAAAAACCCAACAAAACCGAACCAAAAACACAAAGAAACACTCACCTATTAATTATCAGCTTCTTCTTCACCCTTGAAAACCGAAAGAAAATCTTTTCTTTTTCTTCTTCTTGTTCTCGGTCGAAAAGCAGAAAGCAGATGTGAATGCATGAGCAGCCATACTCTTTTATATAATAAAATATTGAGTTTTGTACTCTTTTACACTTTGGCCCCCTCCACTTTGGCTCCTTATCCTTTCTTTCAAGATACTTTTCTTCTTCTTTTATTTTTAATAAAATTTCGTGTGTTACAAGTCTACCCCCCTTAAAGAGGTTTCGTCCCCGAAACCTGTCACTCTTCGAACAACTGTGGGTAGTGTTGTCTCATTTCTTCTTCAGTCTCCCACGTAGACTTGGATCCTTTCCTGTGCCTCCACTGTACACGCACCAGTGGAACCACTTTATTATGTAGCCTCTTCTCCTTCCGGTCGATAATTGCCACTGGTTGCTCTACATAATTAAGCCGTTCATCCACCTCGATGTCCTCCAGTGGTACAATCATATCCACATCGGCTAAGCACTTTCTCAGATGAGATACATGGAATCTTGGTTGAATTCCATTTAACTCATCGGGTAGCTCTAATCGATAGGCCACCTCTCCTACTCGTGCAATAATTCGGAAAGGCCCTATGTATCTCGGGCTCAGCTTGCCCCTTTTTCTAAACCGGATGATCCCCTTCCAAGGTGAGACCTTCAACATAACTCTATCGCCCACGTTAAACTCAATCGGTCTACGCCTTTTGTCGGCATACGACTTTTGTCTATCCTTTGCCACTTTCATAAAGGCTTTGATCTTCTCCAACTTCTCCGTCGTAGCCTCGATCACCTCAAGACTTCCCAACTCCTTCTGCCCGATGTCTCCCCAACACACGGGCGTTCTACACCTTGTACAGTATAGCATCTCATATGGTGGCATACCAATGCTGGCATGATAACTGTTGTTGTATGAGAACTCCGCTAACGGTAGGTGATCATCCCAACTTCCTCCAAAATCGATCACACATGCTCGGAGCATATCATCAAGCGTCTGGATCGTCCTCTCAGACTGACCAAAGGTTGGATTTTCCAGTATGGCTTCTGATGTTCTGCCTTGACTTGCAAGCAAGTAAGGCACTTACTCACATACTCCACTACATCGCGCTTCATACCCGGCCACCAGTAATCCTTTTTTCATATCCTGATACATCTTGGTAGCACCGGGATGAATGGAGTATCGAGTCTTATGAGCTTTATCCATGATCCGCCCCCGTAGGTCTCCGTAACGAGGGATCCACATCCATCCAAAGCGGATTCTAACTCCATGGGTATTTACTCCCAAATCCGTAACTAGACCTCTTATCCTTTCAGAGTTAAGGCGATCTTCTTTCAATGCCTCGTTTTGAAATTCTTTGACTTGGGTCATCACGTCAGAGGTCATCACCAGTTGATAAACTTTCACCCGGATCGGCTCAGGTCTCTCCTTCCGGCTGAGGGCATCGGCCACTACGTTGGCTTTGCCCGGATGGTAGTGGATCTCACAATCATAATCCTTGATCAATTCCAGCCACCTCCTTTGCCTCATATTGAGGTCCTTCTGCTCAAAGAAGTATTTCAAACTTTTATGGTCCGTGAAGATAGTGCACTTCGTCCCGTACAACTAATGCCTCCAAATCTTTAGTGCAAAGACCACAGCCGCTAGCTCCAAGTCATGAGTGGGATAATTGGCCTTGTGGATTTTCAGCTGTCAGGACGCGTAGGCTATTACCCTTCCACATTGCATCAACATGCAGCCCAGTCCCGAATAAGAGGCATCCGAATATATCACTAAATCTTCACTCCTTTTGGGTAATGTCAAGACAGGAGCTTGAGTTAATCTTGCCTTTAAGTCCTCAAAAGCATCCTCCTATCCTCGACCCCACACAAACTTCACATCTTTGCGAGTCAATTTAGTCAAAGGTGAGGCTATTTTGGAAAAGTCTTGGATAAATCTTTCATAGTAGCCCGCCAAACCAAGAAACTGCGAATCTCGGATGGCGTCTTTGGAGGCTTCCATTGCATCACCGCCTCAACCTTCGCCGGGTCCACCATAATTCCCTTTGAATTCACCACGTGACCCAAAAATTGGACTTCACACAACCAAAAAGAACGCTTAGAGAATTTAGCATACAACTTCTCTCCTCTAAGTGTCTCCAATACTTCGCGTATATGGCCGGCGTGTTCTTCCTCATTTTTCGAATAAATTAGGATATCATCAATAAACACAATCACTGATTTATCTAACTTTGGCCGACACACTCGGTTCATCAAATCCATAAAGGCAGCTGGAGCGTTAGTTAGACCGAAAGACATAACGAGAAACTCGTAGTGTCCATAACGCGTGCGAAAAGCTGTCTTAGGAATATCTTGCTCCTTCACCTTCAATTGATGGTAGCCAGATCGGAGATCTATCCTTGAAAACTAACTAGCACCTTGGAGCTGATCGAACAAGTCATCAATTCTCGGTAGGGGATATCGGTTCTTCACCGTTAGCTTGTTTAACTCTCGGTAGTCGATGCACATCCTCATACTACCGTCTTTCTTCTTGACAAACAAGACCGGAGAACCCCAAGGAGAGATGCTCGGTCGGATGAATCCCTTGTCCATCAACTCCTGCAGTTGAACCATCAGTTCCTTCATCTCCATCGGAGCCAACAAATATGGTGCTTTGGCAGAGGGTTGAGCACCGGGTATCAAATCAATCTGAAACTGAATCTCACGGTCCGGTGGCACACCTGGTAAATCTTCTGGGAACACGTCTGAAAAGTCACACACAACTGGTACATCTGACAATTGTGGTACTGACGCGTCCACATCCTTCACGTAAGCCAGGTAGACACTACATTCGCGTTTCATGCACTTCTCTGCCACCGCCATCGAGATCACCTTAGGGACCGTTACCACTCGATCACCGTAAACCATCACCGAACTTCCATCGAGCGTAATTAATCGAATATCTTCTTGCGACACACAATGTTTGCCTCATAGGCTGCTAACCAATCCATCCCTAGAACTATGTCAAATCCGCCTAGGGGCATCACAAATAGTTTAGCAGATAACCTATGGCCCTCTAGTTCTATGTCACAATCTTCTATTATATCAAAAATTCAGGTAGACTTACCAATAGAAGTTTCTACATTGAAGGGCTCATCAATACTCCTACTACTAACAGGCAACTTAGCACAGAAAGCAGCAGAAATGAAACTCCTACTAGCACCAGAATCAAATAATACAGAGGCACAAGTTTGGTTTACTAGAAACATACCTGAAATGAAGTCGGGGTCCACTCTGGCCTCCCCCCGGGTCATCGTGAAGGCTCTAGCAGTTGCCCTCTGTCCTCCATCCTCCGTCCGCTTATTCGCTCCAGAACTCTCGGCCCTCGGCTTCTTGCAATCCCTGCTTAAATGGCCCTCTTCACCACAATTATAGCACTTCATCACCCCACAATCCTTCGCCATGTGACCGAACCTCCCACACTTGAAGCAGACTCTCGATCCCCATTTACACTCTCCTGTGTGCTCCTTCCCACATTTGTCACACTTCTTCATTCCCGTGCTTGATGACCCCGCCCTTCGGTCATCCATTCTCATCCTTTTGTTGTTTGGAGTGAAACCACCACGTCCAAACTGTTTCCCTTTCCAGTTCTTATCACCACCACCCGTCTTGCTCACCTCAACCACAACCACTTCCCTCTCATAATAGAGTCTTCCCGCCAGATCCACTGCTGACCTAAAGGTACTCGGTCAGGCAGCAATCAGGTGTCTGTGGATATCCACTGGCAATCTTTGGATATACCTCTTGATCTTTCGTGATGCTGGCGTCACCTGATCCGGCACCAGTCTCGCCATTTTGTTGAACTTGGTGGTGTATTACTGGTGGGTCATGGTTCCCGCCCCAAGCTGTAGGAACTCTTTTTCTATCTTGTCTAGCTCTCGGTGAGGACAGAATTCCTCAATCAACATTTTCTTCAACTCTTCCCACCTCATCCTCCCGATGGCCCTATTGCCTTTGGCTTGGACAATGTTGTCCCACCAACACAGAGCCGAGTCAACGAACGAGTGAGTGACGAACTTCACCTTCTGGTCCTCCCTGCACTCACTAATCTCTAACACCACCTCCATCTCTCTTACCCAGCGATGAGCAGCGGCAGCATTACCGTTGCCATCGAACGTTGGGGGTTTGCATCGTTGGAATGCCCCGTAGCTGCACCCCTTCGTGGTTTCCCGCACTTCCACCTCTACCTCATCACTGGAGGCCGTCATCCCAGCGTTCAGTTCCTCCTCTTCATCATGACCCCTCTCATTCCCCCTTCTCCCAACCGTAGTCCTTCTCTCCTCCTCCTTCTCCTTTCTTTCATCCATCCGCACAGCACGGATGACTTCAGTCACTACAGATGGTAGAATCGTCTGCATGACCTGATGCACTTCCTCCACGACTACCTCCTTTACTGAGGCTCTTAAGTTAGCACTCTCATCCACACCCTCCAGATGATGAAGCCAAGGCTCAGCAGGAGCCGTCTCGGCAGTCCTTGTCTTGTTCCTTGTGGCACGTGGTCCAGCACCACGGCTACCCCGTGCTCCACCTCGGGAAGCTTTTGATGATCTACCACCAGCCATCCTCTAATCACTATAAGATTGAAACACTAACACGGTCATTCAAGGTAATAACTCAGTTTATGTTAAGTATAGTAAATCCCTAATTACAGTGGCCAGTTGTGATTAGCCACTTACTTTACTCTTCATTCCCCGAGCATTTCCTATCCTGACTACATCAGTATTCAAATCTACTAAAAGCACATAAAGCAGATAGCACACACACATAATACCGGTTAACATTTAGAAAAAGATATACCTGATGGCACGTAGCTACTCGGGCTGACATCCCTCCATTCGGTCCCATTCTCAGTTTAAGTTTAGGTTTTGAAAATAT
This sequence comes from Flaveria sonorensis, assembly GCA_025506505.1. Lineage (NCBI taxonomy): Eukaryota > Viridiplantae > Streptophyta > Magnoliopsida > Asterales > Asteraceae > Flaveria > Flaveria sonorensis. The sequence goes on along the minus strand of CM046440.1, from coordinate 54,819,667 downwards.
TTACCCATTTCTTTTAAACTTTGGCTCTGATACCAACTTGTAAGGCCCCGTTCCCGAAGACCTCACAGTTGGTCAATCTTAGCATTATACATATAAAACATTATACATTTCATAAGATTAAGCAGCGGATTAAGTTAACAAAAACCATTCATACTTATAATTATTGTTGCCAAATAATACATCGTTGTAGGTTAGGGATACAAAACAATCAATTAGTTGTATTACACCACAACAAAATCATTTGCACGAATGGATGTCAGTCTTGCCCTGACGAGTAGCTTCCCCAGCGTGCCACCCTCAGCAACATCTACCTGCCAACTGAAAAATGCATAAAAGTCAGCGTTGCTGAGTGAGTTCTAGTTTTAAAACATTAAAATACCTTGTGTATATATATATGAAAATATCTTTTCTTTGAATTACTTCCTTTTCATAAAATTCATTACTTTCGTACGTGTTCACGTCATACGTACAACAAGATAATATTCATTATTATATTTCATCATTCTTCACTTCCATTCGTACTTTCATTATTATCTTTCACTTTCTACCAGACCAATGTGCAATACCCTAAACATTGTGCACGAAGCGGGTACTGGGTCGGAGTCTATAAATAGACCCCTAACATTGCGCATGAAGCCTGGCCCAGTACCAGGGCATGCCACAAGGGTCCCGTCAATCTCAAAGATTGACTCAGTGTGCATCCTTCGGGTTAGCTAAACCACACACAGTTGAGCTAACGACAACATGGTCGTGCACCTTTATTCAATTTGCTTGCAAGACTTTTATTCATTCATTATGTTCCACTTTTCATTATCATTAATCTTTCACTTTCTTTATGATAATACTTTACGTATACGAACATAAACACACCACGTAAAGCCACGTAATGATACGTATTAAGGAACATAAAAACAGGCCATAAACATAGATAACATAAACAAGTAAAGCCATCAAATCAACCCAGGGTCAAACCCTAAAATTTTTAATTTCCCAAATTTCAGAATATTTTGTAAGTGTTCTAGGCGCATGAGCACTATGTAGGCGCATGAGTACTGCTTGGGCGCATGAACACATTGGGTGCATGAACCAACACTTAGGCGCCTGAGAACCAATCCTGGGCGCATGGGGTACTATTCAGGCGCATGACTAACACTTAGGCGCCTGAGGAAATTTCTAGGCGCATGACTACTATATGGGCGCATGGGCTGGTACTTAGTCTATTTTGGCAAAAATTCTAGGTGCATGGGAATTATTGGGGCGTATGAGCTTCACTTAAGTTTTTCTAAGTCAAAACTTCAGGCGTATGAGCCCTATTTGGGCGCATGACCAACAGTTATGCATATTTCAGACTTATTTTCAAACCCAATCTGCATATTAACCTGTTCGAAGCTTATTCCTATCATTCTAAGCATCAACAAACACATAATCAACCATAAAACACAAACATAACACACATATACATACGGGTAAACATAAAACAGTTGTAAAACCTTTTAAAAATGCATTTTCAGCCCCAAGAAGTTTAAAACACATAAAAAACCGGGGTCTAGAACTCATCTATGTAGCCAACAAGTAAAACTCCTCCAAATTTGAGTGCACAAGAGTTCAAACACCTAAAAACACACTAAAATAAACAACCAAACACATAGAACACATAAAAATTGGTTCTAAGGTCAAAAACCGAACCAAAAACACAAAGAAACACTCACCTATGAATTATCAGCTTCTTCTTCACCCTTGAAACCGAAAGAAAATCTTTTCTTTTTCTTCTTCTTGTTCTCGGTCGAAAAGCAGAAAGCAGATGTGAATGCATGAGCGGCCATACTCTTTTATATAATAAAATATTGAGTTTTGTACTCTTTTACACTTTGGCCCCCTCCACTTTGGCTCCTTATCCTTTCTTTCAAGATACTTTTCTTCTTCTTTTATTTTAACAAAATTTCGGGTGTTACATGAATACTTTATGATTTTTACACAATGTTTTTCTTATATTGTAATTGTTTAAAACTTTGACAATTGTTTTTTTTGTATGTAAATATTTTTATTATTATCGATGATTGTTGTTTTGAAATTAAATTTTAAACTTTCGTATCTGCAGATGTAATTTTATTCTTTTATTTATATATTATCATATACCCCCTCCCTGAAGTTAAAAGTATAATATCTTCCTGACCAAATTTCAATCATATGCACTCCTCCTAAATTAAAAATTGACTAAACTTTCTTTTTTACTTTACTAGGTTTGTTTTAAACAACGTTTTCTTCAAAAATTTCAAAAGCTTGATTTTACTTTGTGTGATTTGCAATCGGTTTCAATTAATTCCAACCTAGGAACACTGTTAACTTTTGTTGTTAAATATAAGGGTATTTTAGACTTTTATACATAGAAACTAATTATGTAATATAGTCAAACTAATAAAGGAACTATTTGTGTTGTTTACTTATTTATTTAAACAATGATTTATTCAAGAGAAATTTATTAAATACAAAAACCAACCACTACCGTCACCCACCTTTGAAACCAGGTTTGTGATGATTATTTTTCACAATTTACTAGCATGTTCTATTCGTGGACATGTATTGAGCTACATGAGTCGTATTAGCTTGGTCATATACGACTCTAGTTAAGTAAAACTAATCGTTTTTGTCCCTGAGATAACGAATTTGTCAAGTGTAGTTTTTGTCAGTTTGACCAAGTTCTACACGACCATCTCCCCTATAAGAGTTGTATAGAGGGTGTCCGTCTAATTGTATCCCTAATTGGACCTTATAATTAGTAAAAGATTGTTTTTATATTCCTTGATTATTTCTACCATATGAGTGTTTTTATTTTATTCATAACTACTACTTAAAGGTGAAAAACAACTTTGTGCCAATCAAATCATATATTTATTCCATAATTTCTGTTGTTTTTAATTGCGGAACGATCTTTATGTATATAGTTGGACCTAGGAACCCTAGTCTTACTAGTTTTTAGTAGGGTTGCTAGTTGCACATACAAATTGGCTTGTGAACCGAAGCCAAAACCCGAACCGACATGAATCGAAAATGAATCTAGTTTGGTAGGAACAAGTTTGAACCTGCTTCAATTCACTGGTTCAAGGGTAGTTCAGCATTTCAAATGTTTTGTTCAAACCGGTTCTGATCGTTTGAAACTTTATGGACCATTCGAAACAACTTTTAAGTCTGTTTATAGCCACTGGGAATTGGTTTTTGGGCTTTTTATGACCATTTTACCCGATGTGTTAGTGGAAATAAGGATTGGATGTATCTATTCGATCACAACTCTAAATACACTCTTTATATTCTAACAATTTAAAAATGCTCTTGAAACACCTTTAAAGCCTGACATCCAAAAGTAGGCAATCATTCGTTGATTGTGATGCTTCCTCAAGCAAACTAACTGTTACGAGGATTATACCAACAATGAGAAACCAAACTATTTGGTCAAATTTTGGTTCATATGCTACTTCTTTCAAACCAAATTCAAACTTGACTTTGAGAAATCATATAGATAAGTATTAGAAGGTGGTGAAACATGTTGCGACTAAGGGTCAAGCAACAGTGTCAAATGATGGAATTATATCGAATTTTAACTTTAATATGGTTCAGGATAGAAAAGAGTGTGTCGCTCAACCGCTTCGACAACTCTCGCTTAACAAAGTCAATTCAAGAAACTCTCCAACCATCTTATGCCCATGTTAGTCATACTACCCTTAAACGCGATTGTTTAAACTTATCGATAATTGCAAAGAAAGATTAAGTTTTAATGTTTGAAAATCACAAACCGGTGTGAACTTGATGCCAATGTTTGCTTTGCTTTGCATGGTTTACCAGGATTGTCCATTTGCTTTACCACTCATTGAGTAAATCTTAATATGTGACAAATGCTAAAATATAAGATTGTTTTTGAATTGTTTAAATATTCTTTATCAACGAAAATTTATTTCAAATTATAGATTATTTAATGAAATATTTCAAAATACATAACTAAATTTTACAATGTACTTAGTGGGTGTTTGGGATGTTTCTTTAAAACTCCTTTTGACTTTTAAGAAGGAGATAAGTTAAAAAGAGATGAAATTATGTTTGGATGGAGATGAAATTGTGAAGGGAAGGAGATTTTAAGCAGTTAAAAATTTTAACTTCTCAAAACTCGTTTTGAGAAGTCAATAAGGAGCTTCCACCGGAATTCCAAACATGCCCTTAATAACGCCTTAAACAATACAAACGTAGTTGAAAATGTAGAACGAAAATATCAATCAATTTGTGAAGGTATTTTTCTCATAGCTGGTGCGTGGCACGTATTATTTGATTTGGATGTGCAAGAGACTCGACGTCGAGTTCGTTAAAGATTTCAAACTATTTTCTAAATATATTATATGACGCTTTGAAATAAGGTTAAGTTTATACTAAAAAGGTGATTTAATCTAAAAAGTTTAAAAAATATTATGGACTTGACATGTATTCTTCTATTGTTTCAAAGTGTTCTTTTTATTGTCCCTTTCTAGTTTAAGTGGATGAAAAAACAAGCATAAAACAGCACCAAAATGGTTCGTTGGAAAAATCGTTTGGTTAATAGTCAAAGAGATCAAAAACGGTTTGGTTCGGTTTGGTTTTTGGACCGCCTTTTAGACCGGTGTTAGTGGTAGTGGTTGTTTTTGATCGGTTCCGTCAGTTTAAAACCTGTTTTAATGGATAGGATTATAAACCGGTCCTAAACATAGGCTTAATAATTGGTTCCAAATTTGTTTCTAGCACATTTTCAAACTGTTTGGTTCACCGGTGTCAGTTCATAAACCCGCATTTTTTTTATCACCACAAACAGCTTAAGTTGTAAACCAACCTAGAGGTGTACAAAATACCTAGGTACGGGTAGTACTCGATGGTAAGTGTACCCCGATTGGACCCGATTAGGGTCGGAAATGAGTATTGTTTTGAAATTTCTTATTGTACCCGATCGCGACCCTACCCGATTGTGCCCGGGTACAACCCGGGTATTACCAGTTTTTCTAACATTTTTTCGAAAACTAGCCGTTAGAAAAAAATTTTGACTGTTTGTTTTGTTTTTTACCCCTATAACATAGTATAAATAGGTGTGAGTTGATATGGTTGAGTACACAATTCCAGAACGCAAAAACATACGCAAAAAAATACTTTTGTTTACTCTCGTTATGCACTTTCACTCTCGTTAGATACTTTCACTCTCGTTCTATACAAAATGGCTCACTCACAATCTTTTGTTGGTCAATGTTCATCCATCGAACCAACCTTTATTCGGGTTTTTGCACATAATCGTAACATGGATGTTTGGTGCAATTGGAGTTGATTGAGTTGAGTGACGGGCTATAAAGGCTCGCTACAAGTTTTGTGGAACTTTGCTAGCGAAAGATTCAAACACAAGTTTAAGTAAATGCATTACCAAGAAGTTTTGTAAGGTGTTGAAAAATAATCCGGATTCAAAACAAACACAATTAGGTGGAGATAGTGGAATCTTTCATTACGACATTAATACGGTTTGAGATCGAATAGCGAAATTCATGATTTAAGAAGCTTTGCCTTTTGGTCACTTCAACAATCTTCGGTTGACCAACTTGATTCGAGAGATGCTTCAACCTCGTTACACCCACATAAGTCATACTACACTTAAACGTTATTGTTTAAAATTATGAAATAAATCAAAAAAAAAGATTTAATTGTATTTCTAAAAAATTTAAATACCGGTGTAAACTTACCTAGTAACGTAGATCCCAATTTATAGCAAATGATGAAAGGTACGATTGTATTTGATCTTCGTCTGTATCCGCATACTGGAGAATTTTTGTTTCAATTTTTGATTAATGTAATAATTACTTTTAATTTAGAATATAAAGTTTTTTCAATTTCATTTGTTAACACCTCAAATAACCCAACAACAATTGAAAGTTTAAAATTAAAATATCATCCAATTTGTAATGGCGATTTTTTCCATACTCGTTGTGTTACACATATTATTAAATTAGTAATGCAAGATGGGCTAACCGTGGAATTTGTTGATAACTTTATTAAAGCTTTTAGATTTATGATACATGACGTTTTTGAAAAAAAAGTAGAAAAAATATCAAGATTATAAATTGTAAGGATACGAATTCTAGATTTTTAAGTCCTAATTGGGATATATCTACTCAGTGGAATTCGACTTGTCATGTAAGGATGATACAATATCATAAGATTGATCTAACAATAATAACGCGAAATATTATCATTGTGAAATTAAAAGATTGAAGATGAATCGAATGTAAATAAACTCTAAAGTATTGCTCTCTAATTTAGTGACAGTTACAATACGTGCGAAATCAGGAAATGAATAAAAGCTTCCTAATTATATTACAAAACTTCTATATATACTAAACTAGAAGTTCTCACACGAATCACTAGTTCTCGCGTGACTTGATGCTTTCACGCGAGAACCAAGTTATCGCGCGACAAGTATAGTTCTCGCGTGACTTGATCTTCTTCATCTTGAATTTGATTTCCCGAGCCTCTAGGTTCAATCCCTACAACCTCCCCCTAGGATCGGTAAATCAATGCTTTAAAAGTCCATGTCTGCAACCTTGTAACTGCCCCCATAAGCGTACATCTTGTTGTCCAGGGCCTTCGTGATCAACCAACCAAACTGTGCTGCTAAAAGGTGAACCGGTTCATCAGCTACAATTGGGCAAGTCTGCAACCTCATGAAATCTCCTTTCCAAATTTGAGCAGATCTACAGGGTCGATGACACGATATTATTTATCAACACAGTGAATTAACGCGTGTCCTTTTCACAACTCCACCACATAAGCTTAGACAAGCTGTTAACTGGCACTAGAGCATGAATAGGGATCTTCCTAACATATCTTAGATGCTTATAGACCCTTATTTTCATTAGTTTGTTCATGTTTGGGTCTATTTGGGTATCATTTTCAATGACTTTAGATTTAGCTGTTTTGAAGTCCTTGAAGTTGGTTTTACTATGTCTCCCGATCATATTCCTGATCCAGTTCCCCTTTCCAAAATTACTTGAGTTGATGAATGGATTGCATACAAATCTGAAGCTCTGAGTGTATGAAAATCATGTTCATCTTGAAAATACTCTATGGCTCCAGCTTTTCTTTTAATCACATACAGCTTCTTCTTAGCATCATATGCCCAACTAAGAATAGGTTCTGAGTTTCCATATCTTGTGAAAGGTTTGGAATATCTCAACGTGTGTATATAAGCTGGCGGTGGAGGAGCCTCAATAGTAATATTTCCAACTTGAAGTACAACACTTTGACCAGTTTGATCTGCTATCATGTCAGTTGGTTCACTTGTAATGGACTCTCCAACTATCTCTCCCTCTTCAGTCAATGTATCTGAAAGCAAGTCCTTAAGACTGTTTCTAAATATATCAGTGTACTCTATGCCTTCTTCCAAATTATCAAAAACACCAAAATCATCTTCTTTCTCCTCAACAATGATCTTTTGCTGGAATGTGTATCTCTCTCATATGCTTCTTCTACAGCTGGATCTAAAGGTGTATAATCAGTGGTATCATCGAGACTTGGTCCGGAGACATTGTTAGCACCCGATGATCCAGAAGCACTAGCTGCAGAACCTACATTACCTCCTTGATTATCATCATTATCATTTCCATCATCCTTTTTCGTATTATCTCCCTCATCACCATCATTACCACCATCATCCTTATCATCATTCTCATTATCATCACTTAAATCAAAATCAACCAAGTCTAAACCATCATCATCATCTACTGGGTTTGGAATAGGAACATCATGTTCAGGCTCCACAAACCCCTCTCCAGTATAAACCACAGGTTGATCCTCAGTAGTCATAGGAATATCGATGATAGGTGACTCTTGATCAACATCAGCAGTCTCAGTTGTCCTTTCTACAACAACAGGATCAACATCATGCTCTGTAGTATCAGTAATAGGATCATCAGCAGGTTCAGGACCAGCAGATTGCTGTCCACTAGTTTCCCCAACTTTTGTGGTCCGTTGTGATGTAAACTGAAATGACACATGCGAAGTGAGATCCCTTAGATTCTACTCTAGGATCTGAACATAGCTAAAAATGAATGTTTGCTGATGTTTAAGACCCCTGATCTTCTCATCCTTCTCACTTAACTACCTCTGCAAATCATCAATAATCTGAGTCTTCTCTAACATCTCCCTCTCCAAAATGTTCACTCTATGCTCCAAAGTAACAAATATAGGTAAACTAGTAGAAGCACAAGCACCATGTGTATGCACAGGAGGGGTGTTAAGAAAATCATCCATACTAACTGTTTCTTCAAACCCTTGATCTCTCGGAGGAGTATTCAACACTTACTCAGTAGCATAGATGGTGTCTCTAAAGTAGCAGCCTCGCTAACTATGGCAGGAGTTTCAAAGACAGGTACTTCTTCTTCAGTCGACACAATGGTCACGGGGGTCCAACGCTTTCTCAATACTCCTCGTCCTCTACCCCTACCTCGTGGACTATCACCAGCTCTTCTTGTCATCCTCTTCTTCCTACCTCTACTATTAACAATCTCTTCAGGAACAAAATCAGCATCACGTTCCTCAGCAGTGTGTTTTGCAGGTGTTTCACGCACTCTGGGATGTTCTTGCAACACATAAGGCGCATTTGCAATTTGGTCACTATCAGTCTCACTATCACTTCCAGTCTAAGAATCGATCTATGCATCTATATCTGACCTTCTAGCACCCTGAGAACTTTCATGTGATTCTTGAGCAGTATGTGTAGATGTACCAGCTGTATCATCTCTATGAACATGGTGAGTCTCTGTCTCATGTACTGGTGCATCTACTTGAAAATCATCAACAAGCCTCCTAAGCTTAGCAAAATGGGATCCATCCCAAGCATTCCCTCTTGCTCCCATCAAGTAAGTGAATATGTCCTTCTTCATTACCATGATAGGATAGGTAGATGAATCAAACACAGCTAACTCAGGATGAGCAGCATTCACTATCATCTGTAAAAATCTAAACTACAAGATGAACTTCTATCCAATAGTGGCTATCATATTCTTCTGCATCTCTGCAAATATTGCCTTGGATATGCTGTATGGACGATCATCTATAAGAGATACCAGCAGGGATCCGAACACAGCGCTCAGGCTATCCATACCAGCCTTCATATTACTCAAGCAATGTATCACCACATGGAATAGATACTTCTAGAATTGAGGTAAACATTTCTTCTACAAAGAAGGATATCTATGACTATACCCCATCCTTACTAAACAATCTTTAGCCACTTCATCATCTATCTTAACAGGTGCATTAGGCTGATCTTTTAATAACAGCACACTGTTAATCACTTCAGCTATAATAACTACCCTCTTGCCTTTCATTGTAGCAGATATGCATGGTTCCCTAGTCTCATCTGTTTCATTTGTTGCAGACTGCCAGAACTGATCAATAATATCAGCATATATAGTCAGACTAGCTGAAATGGCATGATTATCCGAGAAGTCTTTAAACCTTCAATCAAGGATCTGAACAATGCCTTATCCTCTAGAACGTCTCCAAGATAAGCACTAGCGTTATGGTTTTTATTAAAAACAATTTGATGAGCCATCTAAAACATTAAACAAATGAATAAGTACAAATTATTTCAGACTTGAAACAAAGATTCTCACTTAGAAATTTTTTTTGAAAAATTAACTTCTTGCGCGAAAACATCAACTACTCGCAAGAAAGACACTAAGTTTCAGTTTTAACTTTTCGCGCGACAAGATGAGTTCTTGCATGAAACAGGCTTTGTCTGAAAGTTAGCTTTTCGCGCGACAAGTTTACTTTTCACGCGACTAGTTCTGTGCGAATTTGAAAGTTTTCGCGTCTGTTCAAATTCAACTAACTTTTCGCATGCGAGAAGCCTGTACAATTTTAGATTTTCAATTGATCAATTCTAGAGTGTTTTAAACTCTAATACATGTTCATTTGGTGTCGCCTAAGTTAATTTTAAGGTTACTCATGTTTAATTTGTTCAATTTAACATGTATAAGTCCATTCAACTTTTGGTCATGAACCTAATACATTCAAACCTAAACATTAATCATCAATATACCTTAAAAGTTACTCGGGAATCAAAATGCGAACAAGGTGGATGTGAGAATCAAAGTATAAATGGTTTTGATACTTAGAATTTTGAAAGAAAAATATTTCTAAAAGTTGTGCGAATAGTGACTTTTCGCTCATTGTTGAATTTATAGTATTGTGACTTCTCGCGCGAGTAGTCAGAGTTCTCACACACTAGAACCTTTCGCTTCATTTGAACCTTTCGCATATTTTAAACTTTTCGCATTTGGTGAACTTTTCACATTTGTTGGACTTTTCGCATGCGACAAGTTCAATCTTCTTTAACAATTTTCAACTTTTTCAAATTTTCAAATTTAATTATCCTTTAAGTCATTTGACTTGTTATGAAAATGATTATGTTTAACTAAGTGTTTTACAATTATTCTAACACCCTTAATTTTTGTAAAATGTTAAAAAATTAAAACAAGTAGAAAAACATATTTACACAAATAAATTTGACATACTATTCTACTATTTACTTAACTATTTTTGATAAATTTTCAAATACAAAATCATATTCTTAGAAATCAATCGTTATCATCATCTAGCTTTATTATAAATAAGACTGGTTATGTTGATTGTTAATATATTGAGTTCATTTTAAACTTAGAGTTCAAGTTTTACTTAAACACATTAGTTGTGATATTTATCATATTTTGATTAAATTATATGTCTTCAATGTGTCCCACAATCTAAAATCCTGTAGAACCTTATCCAACTTCAAGACACTTTCAAGATTTCAAGTCACCCCAATTTGACTTAAACCTTTCACTTTTGATCAGCAATTTCAGAAAGATTTTTATAATATAATATAATATCTATTATGAGCGTAACTAGCCTGAGAAATGTTTCTGAACACAGAATATTAACAAGTTTTAGGACTTATTAACAGGCAGTCGGACTTATATTTTTGCCCTCGCAAGACGTTTAGGACTTACATGCGAAGTCGGACTTACATGCCCCATCTTCTGATTTTGCCTCCTGTGTCAGAACATATTTTCAAAAGAAAAAACATTTAATATATAGTATGTATGTCTACGACATATTTTTTTATTATTGTGCTCATTGGCATCTTTTATTCCTATATGGCCTTTTGGCTTATTTTTGCTCCTTTTGTTTGTTTTTCTCTTTTATATTTTGTTTTCATTTGTTTTCATTTGTTTTCATTTGTTACATATATATATACAATATCTAAAAGAAACTGGATCAGAAAGTAATTGGCTTGAGTATGACCAGACTATAACTCTCGGTCTGTTTTAGCATGGAGTTAGAATTACCACAAAACCTTGATGAGTTACCCACTTCAGTCATAGATAGTTACTTTCAGTGCATCACAGAACATAGTGCTTTTCATTCTTGAACGTCAAGCCTATCAACATATCAAACATAATCCAAGTCATTTTCTTGTAAGCCTTAGGATGCAACAAATCAAAATTAAGAAATATACTATCATTTCCTGTATAATCTTGAAATTTTAATTTTCTCAATTTTTTGTAAACCAAAATCGTTTTGTATTTTTCTTTTCTTTAGATAATTTACTCCCCCTAAGAATAAAATCTTTTTTTAAGTATTTTTAAATTTTCTCCCCCTAAAATTATGATTATCTAAACAGAAAATAACAATTTTAACTAAAATAAAGAAAAAAATATTTTGTAAAGGGTGCAAGAATAAGTGTTAACTAAAGTTAATCATTCTCAAAGATTGGACTAAAAAATCAAATCTGAAATGATCAAACGCCTTAGTAAACAGATCAGCAATGTTGTTATCTGTGGAAATTGATTCCAAATGGATAAGTTTGCCTTCAAAGCAGTCACGGATAAAATGCATGCGGATGTTAATGTGTTTTGTCTTTGAGTGTTGAATTGGATTGTTTACTATGTTTAAAACTGTAGTGTTATCACATAAAATTCTAATGTCATAAAAATTAAGGCCATAATCAAGAAGTTGTTGTTGAATCCAAACAATCTGTGAACAACAACTTGATGCAGCCACATGTAGATACTATCTGCTACTTCTTACATTGCCATGAAATCAATCTATTGCCAAGAAATTGAAAACCTTTGGTAGTAGATTTCATGTCCAAGTTACATCCTGCATAATCATTGTCAGTATAAGCATATAAATTGAAATCAGAATTTTTAGGATACCAAAGGCCGAGTGTTAGTTGACCCTTGAGATATTTAAAAATCCTCTTGACATCTTTCATGTGAGATTCCTTCAGATTACTTTGATAACGTGCACACTGATAAACAGGAAACATGATGTCTGGTCTGCTTGTAGTGAGATACATCAGAGAACGGATTATTGATCTATACAAATGATGATCAATGTCTTCTCCCGTGAGATCAGGAGTCAAAGTAGGACGAGAAGACATAGGAGTAGAAGCTATCTTGGAGTCTTGAAATTTGTATTTGTCTAAAATACTGTGAACATATTTTTTTTGATGTATCAGTATTCCTTTATCATCTTGTTTAACTTGGATTCCCAAGAAAAATGATATTTCTCCAAGAGAACTCATCTCAAATTTCTTCTTCATGACTGCTTCAAATTCCTTGCACAAATCATCATTGGTGGAGCCAAAGATAATATCATCGACATAAACTTGAACGAGAATAAGATCATCACCAGTCTTTCGTATGAATAAAGTTTGATCAATTGCACCCCGTGTATAACCATTTGAAAGCAAATGTTTAGTGAGGGTGGCATACCAAGCTCGAGGTGCTTGTTGTAAGCCATAAAGTGCTTTGTCTAACTTGTAAACATAGTCAGGATGATCTGGATCTTCAAAACCTGGTGGTTGACAAACATAGGTTTCTTCTTTCATTTCACCCTACAAGAAAGCAGTTTTGACATCCATATGATATACTGTGAAGTTCTCGTATGAAGCATATGCCAGAAAGATTCGTATAGCTTCTAGTCTTGCAACCAGAGTGTATACTTCTTCATAATCAAGCCCTTCTATTTGATAGAATCCTTGAACAACAAGTCTGGCCTTGTTGCGGACAATCACATCTTTTTCATCCGTCTTGTTCTTAAAAATCCATTTTGTACCGATTGGCGACTTACCCTTTGGTAATTCACACAAATGCCAAACATTTAGCTTCTTGAATTGCATCAGTTTGTCCTGCATGCCCTCTACCCAACTTTTTTCTTTTAATGCCATCTTAATGTTCTTTGGCATAATTTGAGAAATAAAACATGAATACAAACATGTATTTATTGTGCCCGATTGGCTTCGAGTTTGGACTCCCTGTGATAATGGACCAATGATTGCTTCTGTTGGATGGTTTCTATGAATTCTCAATTATGGAATAGCATCTTCAGAAATAACTTCGTCTAAGTTGGACATGTAACCAACGGGTTCTTCAGCAGTATTTCCTCCTTCAGGTTGATAAACAATATCTTTGTCTTGAATATTATTGTTGACAGAGAGATCTTCAAATGGTACTTGAATTGTATCAATTGGATCAACTTGAGTAGAAGAGGAGCTCTGATCAGAAACCTGTGGGGCTTGTTCAACAACTGGATCCGAATGAGATAAATCAGCTTCAGAAACAGAATGTGGAGTAGCTATAACATTTGAAGAAGAAGGTATATTTGAAGATATTCCAGTTGCTTGAGAAGGAATAGATCCAATATCATCAGCAACTATATCCTAAATTAGGAAGTCAAAGGCAGATTACCTGTAGAAACAACAGAAGATTGATTAAATGTTTCAAATAAAGAAGCATAATCATAGACCCATGAAGGTGCAGAACCTGCATCTGTTTTGTTAGATTCATGCCAATCAATATCAAACAACTCAATTACTTGTTTTGATCTTTTATTATAAACCTGATATGCTACTTTGTCGGCTGAATATACAACAAAATAACATTCATCAGCTTTTCATCGAATCGGATGTGTTTAACAAAGTACAACAACATCCAAACGTTTTGAAATATTTGACTTTGGGTTTATGTTTGAAAAAAATTCATAAGGAGTCATATTTTGTTGTTTATTGATTAACACACGATTCTGAACATAACATGCAATGTTAACAGCTTCAACCCAAAAGAATGACGGTAATTTGGCTGCTGATAATATTGTTCTGGCAACTTCAATTAAAGTTTTGTTTCTTCTTTTAGAAACTCCATTTTGTTATGGAGTTCCTGCATAACTAAATTGTCTTGTTATCCCATTTGAATCACAGAACTCATTTAATGTATGATTGCAAAATTTGGTTCCATTATCACTTCGAATACACTTGATTGTTTTGTCCGTCTGATTTTCCACGAGTGTCATGAATTTTATCAGCAAATGAGGTGTATCATTTTTGGTTGCTAAGAAGAAAACCCATGTAAATCTAGAAAAATCATCAGTAATGACTAAATAATATGCACGCCGTTCCAAACTCAAAACAGTAACAGGACCAAATAAATCCATGTGTAACAGTTGAAGAATAGAGCCAATGTTGGTATGAGCAATTGGTTTATGAGGAAGTTTGTATTGTTTGCCTTTTGAACATGACAAATAATTTTTGTTAGTTGAAATTCTTTCAAAGGTAGGCCAACAACATGATTTTCTCTAACCACTTTGTTCATAGATTTAACATTTACATGTCCAAGACGACGATGCCATAACAAAGTATCACTTTTCGAGGCTTTAGATAACAAACATGATGCATTACAAAAGAATGGGAACCATTCATGTCAAGTAAATATGTGTCTTTGTCTCTCGGAGTTCTTAATAAGACCCATTCATCAGGAATTATAAATCCAGGTTTTAGAATAAGACATTCTTTATCAGTGAAATATGTTGAATAATTTTTGTTACAAATTGAGAGACACTAAGCAGATTATGTTTTAGTTCCTCTACAAAATTAACATCTTCAAAACTTAACACACCATTTGTCAATGGAACTTTCTTTGTAACTTTACCACCTTTATCTGCTGCAAAGACAGCATATCCTCCGTTGTAAGGTTGTATGTTGTTTAATAAAGATATATTACCAGTCATGTGCCGTGAACAACCACCGTCAACATGCCAAGCACTGTTGATAACTTGTCTTGGTTGTTCCTGCACATTTGGACAAATTTATTCATTTTTAGGAACCCAACCATGGTGACTTGAGCTCTTTGTTTTCATCTATATATAAAAAATAGAATTTCATCATCACTCTCCCACTCTTCAACCAACCCTTCTTTCTTCACACTTTCTTCAAAAAATTGTCATTATTAATATTAATTTCAGTTTTTGTGATAGGGTCAACAATCAGTGAAACATTGACCGGAGCTGTGAAGTCTGTTTTTGGTTGAAAACCTAATCCATAGGTCTCTTCATCATGAGTTGTATTTGATGAAGACAAACAAGTATAATCATGATTAATAGGTGGTGCAATGTTAGAAAAACCAACTCCACTTTTACCACCATTAATTTCTGTGTCATTTGAGACTTGATTATACCTTCAACCATGTTTGATGAAAGCTTAAAATTTTCAACAACCAATTTAGCAGATAAGAGTTCACTATTGAGTTTGTTAATTTCTAAAGATAATTCATCATTATGTGTTGTCAAATCTTTTATGTTACACTCTTTATCATGAAGATTTAATTTTTATTAATAAATTGATTTGTTTAAACCATCTATCTTTTCTTTAAAAAAATTTTAATCAGTTTTATATTTATGAGCTTGGTATTGAAGTTTTTCAACTTCTAAGATCAAGCGTTCGTTGTGAACTCTATACCTTTAACCTTTTCTATGCAATTATCTGAACAAAGATTAGTATATACCTCTTTAGTTCCTTCTTGTTTATTTGTCTCTTCAGGTATGACTTTTACCATGAAGGCCTTTAGCACAACTTTTTTTTCAGCTTTGAATGCCGAAGTGACCTCAACATTATTTTTCTTATCATTACAAGCAGATGCCGGAGTAAACTCAACAACATTATCAGATTCTTCATTTTTGACTGGATTGTTCTCAACAGTCTTTTTCTTTCTTTGTCTCTTTCTCCTTCTCTTTCACACCGGTTGAATAAGCTGGTGTAATCTCAACAGCTATTTCCTTGATTTCAGTTTTAGCATTCACTTTTCACTTTCTACCTTTTTCTTTTCTACTTCTTCATCTTCACCTTTCTTTCCTTCCTCAAACACCCCTTCTAACAAATCATCTGTAACAAACTCATCTAAAACATTTTCCTCAACATGATCTTCAACAATCTGAATTTCTGCTAACAACGCAGTAGAAAGCTTGATGTCTAGTATCTCTATCTGGTCGGACCAATCATACTCACCTTCAATTTGAGATACCAATTCTTTGTTGTTAGAGGAACTAGCCTTATCTCCTTTGGTTTCAATCTCTACCATTACCATCTTCTTCCCATTATCAGCTTGAATAGACCTTCCTTCAGTGCATTCTTTTGCAAAGTGATCAGGTTTGTCATAATTATAACACCTTAAGTTGATTTGTCAAACCCAATTTTGCTCGAATTGTTAAAACTTTTCTCCCGGTTCTTCTTGCAAAGTTCTTAGCACGATACACCACCATAGCCATCTGATACTTAATATCATTCTCTTCTACATCATCAGGATTAATTTGTTGCAAGTCATCAACCATGATGTTGGGTGTATTGAGTCTTCCAGCAAAGAAAGCTTCATAGTTGTTCATGAATGAGGTAAATAGAGCAAGGTGTTCTTCTACAATCTGAATAGTCTGTTTGTTGGGTTGAGAGTTTACAACAAAGGCTTGTTGTGTAGGTTGAGAGGAATGATTTTAAGGATAGATTGGGGATTATGGTAGACAATAGCTGACATAATAATTTGGATTACTAGCCATCTTGGCGTACAATGTCGATGCTTCAGCTCCCATTGTGTTGATATAATTGGCAGCCCTTTGTTTATCATCCATGTCATAGGATTTGATGGTGGAAATCAGATCACTGAGAGATAAGGTGAACAAATCCTTGGTTCTTTTGATAGTAGTGCAGTTGTTGTTCCAGCTATAAGGTAGTGAGTTTAACAACTTCTTGTTCACTGAAATGTTCTCCAGTGTGATTCCTGCACTCTTCATCTTTGTTATCAGCTTCACAAATCTTGACAGTTGAGCCTCCAAGGTTTCTTCCAGTATATGAGTAAACATATTAAACTCTTGGTTTAGCATGTCTTTCCCGTTTTCCGTCATATCCTTATTTCCCATAATATGTTCTTCCATTGCATCCCACAAATCTTTAGCCTTTTGATAATCTTTGAATTTCTGGGCTATCTCAGTGGTAAGTGCCATTGTGATGGTAGCATACGCTTTGTCATCAAGCTCCATCTTTTTCATGTCTTCCTCATCCCAGAGATGCTCAGGATTTGGCACTAGGTCTCCCTTGTTATTTGTGTAAATTGGGATGTACGGACCCTGTTTGATAGATCTCATCATCCTGGGTTCCGTGTAAATGACATGACTCTCGAAACGATAGACCCAATCCAGATAGTCTTCTTCACTGAGAAGTCGAAGAGGCTTTGTGCTAGTTCCAATCTCATTGTCGAGATTAATAGTAGCAGTGATGTGCTTCAGATTTGCCATTTTTCTCAATTGAAATCAAACTTGCACTTTTCGCGCGAATGATCAAGTTCTCGTGCGAAATCTCACAAACTTTTCGCCTGATTCATTTCTTCAATTTCGAACTTTTCCAGCTTCAATTTTTCACCAAATTGATTAAGATTTGATTAATTAAGTGTTTAATTAGTTATTTAGGTTCAATTAAGATCCTAATTGTCTCTAATCGATTCAATTAAGTTCGATTAAGTTCCAAAACACCATCAATTCTTCGAACACCACACAAAACAGTCTCAACATCTTCAAATCTGATCAAATTTTGCTGAAAGCAATTAGATCTTCAAATATCACGAAACTCAAGATCCACGAACTCTTCAAATCATAAACTTCAATCTTCAAATCAATCGATCTAGAGTAACAAGGCTCTGATACCATTTGTAAGGATCATACAATATCGTAAGATCGATCTCACAACAATAACACTGAATATTATCATTGTAGAATTGAAAGATTTAAGATGAATAGAATGTAAATAAACTCCAATAGTATTGCTCTCTGATTTAGTGACAGTTACAATACGTGCGAAATCAGGAAATGAACAAAAGCTTCCTAATTACATTACAAAACTTCTATATATACTAAACTAGAACTTCTTGCGCGAATCACTAGTTCTCGCACGAATCACTAGTTCTCGCGCTACTTGATGCTTTTACACGAGAAGCAAGTTATCGCGCGGCAAGTATAGTTCTCGCGTGACTTGATCTTCTTCATCTTGAATTTGATTTCCCGAGCCTCTAGGTTCAATCCCTACATGTCATATATTTGATTGTGCTTTAAAACAAAATGTGACTTTGAAAGCTTTTCATAATAGTCATTCGGATAATTGTGAAGCCGATCAATTTCCGGATGTGAGTTGCAACAATGTTCAACATCTCACCGATTTTCTTGGCATGTTTAAGAACTCACCTACAAAATTATCGGAAGCTTATTATCTCACTAGTTATTTGGTGATTTCAGAATTATATTTAATGGCTTCTAATTTTAAAAATTTTAAAAATGAAAATCACATGTTTACACAAATGATAGAACCAATGAAAAAAGTTTAAAAAATATTCTCAAGAGTTACCACCCGTTTTTACTTGTGCCGTCACTTTAAATCCATTTTTAAATGTTGTGAAGGTTGAATGTTTAATAGATGAGATAAATGACAGTTTGGATTTGCACGACGAAAATCCCAATTTTCAAGCGAAGCAAAAGAAAAATTTTAATGAAAGTTTGAAAACAATTAATAATTTTTTATTTAAGTAAATATAGGCCTAACGTAAATATAAGTACGCCAAGGGAATCAACCTCGAGTGTAGTAGCTTGCTTAAAGACCCAGTTTTGACTATGTTAAATGTTGTTTGGAATGAGACGGCTAAACGAAAAATGGGTAACACAGCAACAATCGACATCGGCATGTATATTGGAACAGATTTTATTTTTACTATGACTACCAACGATTATCGTGAATTCGATATTTTGGCTTGGTGGAAAGGAAAGAAGTCCTAATTTCCTATTTTTTTCTGCTATGGCTCGTGATTTACAAGCCGTCCAAGCTTCTATGGTACGTTCGAAATCTGATTTTTTTCTTTTAGTGGCAGTGTAAATCACTACGGAGAACACGGCTCACTAACTCACTCAGAAGCGGTAGTTATGTGCATTTGTTTAAAGGATCACTTATACGCAAAATAGCGTATATAAGACCAAACAAGGCTCGAAGACAAAATAGCACTCGAAGCAAAGTAAACGAAAAAGAGATAGAATAATGAGTATCTTATGGCATATCTGACGAAAAACTAGCATTTGATGAAGCCTCTCGTAAATAAACATTAGACGATGGCTTGAATAAAAGTTTTATGTTATTTAATATTGATTAATTTATTTTTTTAAGTTTATTTAATTAATAATGATGAACTTTAGTTTATTTAATATTATTATAGTAGCTACCAATGTTCAAGTTACCAACACACACACAAACAAAACCGGTATTGGACCCGGTACTATACCCGACCCGGATCCTACCTGACCCTACCTGATTATAATAGGTAGGGTTTCATGTAGTTGTACCCGACCCAGGTTCATACCCGGTTCCACCTGAACTCGGGTAAAAAAAAACCAACTGGACCGTACCCGGTTTGAAGCCGGTTTTGGGTTGGGCCCAAATCCCGAAATGCCCACCTCTAAACCAACCTTATCAAAGTGGTTATGAAATTAATTTAGCAAATGGCCCGGACAAAAAAAATCCAGAACACTTATTTTACAGGTCTTATGGGCTTATGGCTGCATGATAATGTGGGGATTGTGGGCTGACTTTTCCTATACAAGCTGACAAGCAGTTGTTCCTTTGGCTTTCTTCTTTCCTTCAACAGAATTTCTACTGACAAAATCTAATGAGTATATATATATATATATATATATATATATATATATATATATATTAAAACTATGACTTTATATTTACTACAATAATTTATGGTGTTACTCAATTTTATGATACTATTTTTTGTTTTTCTTCTATTGGATTATTATGTCACCAGGCTTTTAAAACTGATTACATCAGTGAACTGGTAGAATATTTGTTTTGACAATTGGTTCGGTTTTCAATAAATTGATAATTTTAAGACAAGCATATGTCATGGGAGGCCGGAATACCTGTTGTTCTGGTCATTGCTCCACTTTGACTCTAACCATGTATTTGTGAATATTTTTGGAGTCCCAACTTTAAGTTCCTTTAGTTTGATGGTTTCCTACAAATAACTTAGCAAGTCTCGGTCCGAATTAAGTTTGTCTTTGGTCCGAACATGCTAACCTTTTTCATATATACAATCATACAAGTAGTGCTAGATCCAATCTTAAAAAATTCACATATAATTGTAACATATTCATTAATTTATAACATACTCATTAATTTATCTTCTATGGTTTCCTTAGTAAAATGCTATGTTCTAAGGCATCTTTGAAAGTAAAGAATTAACCATCTTTAGTAGGGATTTAATTCATCCAATTTGTGATAGTTAGACCTTCAATAGTTTGTGTCATAGTCCTAAATGGCCAAGTCTTGCACTATTTTGCAAGTTGTTTCATTAAAGACTTTAAAACGTGTTAGAAGACTCCTAGTGAAGTTTCTAATCATTTGATCTTACTTGCAACTTTTATAAACATTCAATTTCTTTTATAAAAATTTAACTTAATTTATAAGTCTTGGTTTATAAACAATCTTAGTTTATATATACAAATGTAGATTGATTTTGTTTTTACTAAAACTCATCTTGTGGTTTTGCTTTATTATATCTTCATTTTGCATAACTTGCATGTATTTATTCAAATTAATCTATAACACAATATCCAAAGGCAAGATGGTTGATCCATGGTCAAACCAGGGGCGGACCTAATAAGGTGATATGGGTGTCACCCCACACCCATGAATATTTGGTTTTATTGTGTGGTATGCGTAATGAAAATTCAAATGACACCTATTAAATTCTGACACTAACACCCATAAAATAAACTTTGTTGATAAAATAACAAAACCTAGGCTTGGCTCAATGGTTTTGCTTTGTTAACATGACAAGCGTGCATATCTCATTACTCTTGTTCGAATTCTGGGAACTCTTTTCTATTCTATTGCATGGCAGCTGTTTTTGATTCTGTATGCCTTCAAATTAATTCCATTAGTTAGCTTAAGTCCATTCCTTAGACCCATTCTCTTTTTTACGTGATGAATTCTTACTTTTTTAATAATCATTTTCTACAACTTATTATCCTCCAATAATTATAACATCTTATTTTAATGTTGAGATTAATTTTCTTCTTCGGCATTCTTATATAACTTTTATTAAATACTAACTTCTTTTTAGAATTGATGTGGTTTCTGAAAATGGCTCGTAGATAAGGTATTTCTTTAAAACAAGTCGTAAATAAGGTGTTTTGAAACGACTCGTGAATTAGGTGTCTTAAAAACAACTCATAATAAGGTATTATGAAAATGATCATAAATAATGTGTTTCGTAAACTACGTGTAAATAAGTTTTCAAGCATCATTAAATATTACAAGTTGCTACAGAAAAATTAAAGAGTGAATTGTTATTTTTCTTCCTGTGATTTTGTTATATTTGTTACTAGGTTACAATCCCGTGTAATATACGAGCTAAATAAATTTACTGTTATATGGTTAATAATATAAAAAGCTATGTCTTAAATATTATGTATTATACAGATTGAATAAACCCATTTACACATTTGAAAATTTAAAGTTAACATATTAAAATTTTAATTATGGATGATTATTAATTAATGAATAGCTATTATAGCATTTATAATTAAGAGGAGATAGAAGCGGACAAACTAATTATTAGATGGACTAAAATGATGACAAATGTCTATATTTATTTTTATTATTAGTATAGAGATTTCATCCAAAAATATTTTTTTTTTGGCATTTGGCTCCCAAAGGTTTGAAAAAAATATCATTTTCATCCAAAAATATGATCTCCATTATTTTAAAATTTTAAATATTTATCATTAAAACGGTACTTATGCAAATTTTCATATAAAAAAGAATTCCTAATTTATGCTTACGTATTGCTGATAAAATTTCTTTCACGTAATTCATGTTTTTGATGAAAATAACAACTTTTCAAATCTTTAAGAGCTAAATGTAAGAAAAACTTTTTTTGATGAAAATAATAAATATGATTAAACCACAAGGAAAAAACAACAATTCACTCAAAATAAAATTATATGTTAAAAGGAAAAGAAATCATTTTGTTTTTGATTATCTATTCCTAATTATGTATTTTATAATGGATTTGATATTATTTTAGAGTATGTATGTCCCAGCTCGAAGTATAAAAAAAAAATTCAAAACCGAGTGACACACATCTACTCCTCAAAAATTCCCTACACTTGAAAAAAAAAAAAATTATGAGTCTACCACTGTATCAAACTGTGATGTTGCTCGTAAATGGCATTGTTGGATTCTTTCAAAATGATTAGTCTTTAAGTTATCTTGTAGAGCCGATGCACGGTCCAATCATAAAATCAACAGTGGAGCTTTTCTTCTTATTATTATTATTATTTTTAATCCTGTTTGTGAAGTTGAGTGGATAAATAAGTGACAGATTATACAAACATATTTACATATAGTTATCTTAAGATAACATTTTGAATTTTTAACATAAAATAGATACTTTATGTTGGACACGTATACACCAGAAACTATGTTATAAGGTTAATTTAGAGCATGTTCAAAGGTTACACATAGCGTTGATAACAACAGTTGTGTTAACAGAGATACATATGTGTACATATACAGGAAATTAGTTAGTAGTCTTGTCTTTATAGGAATAAATGTGTTGTATATACAGCTTAGGTATATAAATATTAGCATATTTATTCAATTACGAAAGTATTAATAATAATGACAGTGTTTATAATAACAGTTGTGTTAACAGAATATTAGCTGTATGATATAAAATAGTATAGTTAAGTAGTTATTATAATTACAACTTTCATTAACCATGTAGGTTGTACCCAGCCAAACACATACCCTACTATAATTAATATTCACATTATCATTTTTGGTGAGGTTTCACCTCTGCTAATAATATTAGTAATAATAGTCCATAAAATAATGTTAGTTACTCTATCAAAATTTATAATCTTTAACTACTATATAATACAAAAACAACGGGCAAAATTGTAAAATCACTCATCCTGTAAGACTCGCCTGTTGCAATGCCTCCCTCACCCTCCGCTTCCTCACATTTGTTACACCACTGAAGCCGGCATCCGTTACGCTCAGTTCATCCATCGTGGTGTCGATCCTCTTCCCCTCGCTATCATTCAATTCCATCGCCAGTTTCTATTGCAGGGTGCATTCATCCGTCAACCACAGTCATTGCATTCCCATTATTCGATAAATTAGGGAAGAATTCTGCATCTAATCTCAATTTTTAAGTAAGTTTTGCTTTTAATTTGTTCAATTACTACTTTTACCAAGATTGATGCATTGTTTTGAAGCCCTAATCGTTCAGTTGAACCGTCTTCCGGTTGGGAACATGGGTTAGTGATTTTGATCGCAAATTGTTAAAGTCGGATGTAGTTGCATCCACTTTTTTTTTAATTTTGTTGATAATGTAGAATTTTTGTTTATGTTTTGTTCCACGGTTATGAAAACTTGATGATTTATTATTGTAATTTTATTGTTTAGACTAACAAACTCAAACAAGGAGATATGAGTGTTAACTTTGTTAATTGTTTTAGGTGGATATGATGAAGAAAAGTTCAAATCCCACACAAGTTTTGGTTGTTTGAGAGATTACTCGATGTTGCTTTCTTCTAAAAAACTTTAATGTTGTTTGCATCCTCCATCTACAATCATTTTGAGGAGTTCTTTCATTTCTAATAATAAAGAATGTTGGTTTAGTATTTGTAACTAGCGAGATGGTTTATGTTACAGGGAGCATTGATAGATGGAGCTGCAGATCTTGACCCTAAGCAATGCGTTAAAACAACATATGAAGAGAAATCAAAAAGTGATACGGGGAGCTAGCTTGGAGTAATTTCTAATATGAAACCACCCAATTCCTCGATTTGGAGTTTATGCTGGTGCTGTGTTTGAAAGAGTTATGCATGGATTAAATATGTTGCTTATTCAGTTGAATATCCTACTGTTTCATAGGAGAAGGTAAATATTAAACACACTTGAACTATTATAAATTAAAGTTATTTATATTTTGTCTATTAATAAGTTGCGCCGCCTTTTATTTTTGACAGATGTCATATATAACACTTGCAGATGCTGGCAGAGGAGGTCGAAGAGGTATTATAGAGGTTGCTGCAGAGATTGCGTGTGCAGCTTGCGAAATCATGCTTTGCACCTCTTCTTGATATTGCTTGTGAACGAATTGCTTTGTGTTGAGAAACCCGTTTGATCTTGTCATGGAGAAAAACTAACACCTTCACTTTGATCGTAAGGACTTTACTATTCTTTCATACCAATAGTATGTATATACACATATATGTAAAAAAACATGATTTTGTGGTTTGCTTGACAAATGAGAAGAAATCTTGGAATATGGATGTGTATGTTGGTTTTCATGCTGCCTTAATGTGTTCTTAGAACTACTTCATAAAAGATCTTCCAAAACAATGCAAGCAGCTTGTGCAGCAGCACTTGGATACAGTCATAAGCCCATATTCTCAAGTATGCTATAAGATTGACATCATACCTGGCCCAAACTCTACTTTTGTTTACAAACATCATGCGTTGATTTCTCAAATAAAAAAACATACCTTCTGCTAATTACAATGAGGATCAAGGAAAGCTTCTAATGCAACAGGGGAAGTTTCTATGACTATGCCTGAGACACCATCTCCTGAGCAACCAAAGAAACAAGGAAACCTCATTGAAGGTGGAGCAAGAAAACTTCATCCTAGAATCCTAGGTCATAGCAAAATGTTGGTGGTCAAAACGGTTCACAAATAGGGTCAACTTACAATGAAAAACGCTCCTTAGCCGCGGAACATTTTGCACTTGAAGTATTGGTGGAATGGATAGTAACTACAACATTTAAATTAAGGATTTTTAACCATATTGTACATTTTATTTAACATGAATTTGTTTCTAAAATCAAACCAACTAACTGAAACTTATATTATTTCTGTATTTCAGAGAGGAACACTTTATTGTAGAATTGGGACTGGAACTATTTGTTGTTTTAGATGAGAAATTTATGGATATGTTTGTTGCACCCGAAGCAATTGACATTCTTCAAAGTGAAAGATAGTAACTCTTGAAGCACCGCAAGGTATTACATGTTTGTTTGACTGAGTTTAAGTTGATGGCAACATCCCTTTAATGTGAGAAGCTGATTAATATTCCATACATACATATCTTCATTCATAAATGTGTGTCATATACAGTTAGGTGAGAAATTGGATACATATATGTTGATTTTCTATATGAAAATTTGCTTTCATCTCATGAGCAAATGAATATTACATACATATCTTGATTCTCCTTTGTGCATTTAGATGTGGCAATAGCAAAGTAACCAAACGGGTCGAGTTGAGTGAGTAAAATAGGCCCTTTAATTATACAGGTTAAATGTTGGGTTGAGATTGATTTACATATCAACATTTTCTTACTTTTGATTTGAGGTTTTAGAAAGAGAACTACAAAATTTTATAAAATGGTAACATAATTATCAAATCAACAGAAAAGAATTTTATTTGGATAGATTTTATTTGCCAATCATAGTTGAATATTAATGCCTTTTTGAAAGAAGAGTTTAAACTTTAAGAGATACCAAGGCTAGAGTATGATGAGTGATTAAGCGCGTTAGGTGTAGGTTAGCTTTTTTTAGAACGACTAACTCAAACATTCTTTAATCTTTCTCCTAAATTTACTTCTTTTGTCTACCATTTGACTTAAACCTTCAACCACATGGGTACGGTTTAGTGTGGTGCTAATTTTAGATTAAATCAAAGTTTATGTTGGTAGGTTGTGTTTTAGTTGAATGGTTTATTGAGCAGTGCGTGTATAATGTCTACATCATGTTTGTAGTTTTTTCTTTTTATTGCGGTTGATTGTTCAATTTGTTGTCAACATTATTTGTTTTTCTATTGCTATCAGTAACTGATCTCCATTTCTAAAAGAATACTTACAGCCTGCCTTCCAAGTTCCAAACATAATGTAATTTTCATCTACAATGATCCACATTAGGCTTACCAAATGTTTTTTTCTTCATCTTTTCATCATTATTTTCCCATTGATGATTAGGGTAACATTTGTTTCGTTGTCGAAGTATTTTGATGATCCCCTTCTGAACTTACTTGGGTTTGCCAGATCTACATCTTTTTCATTCGTAGCTAACCAGAAAACATACAGTTGCAGCTGTAAGTCTCTAATCTTCTTTTTTAGGTTTTGTTTCTTTCGACATATGATTCAGTTGGCTAATCTCTATTGCTTTATGTTGTGTCATGATGGGCTTTTTGGGTATAAAGATTTTGGTCAACACTTGACCGGTGAGTTCTCAATGGCAGTGGTTGTCTGGTTTTGCTTTTATGTGAAGCTAGATAGTTTATTAAATTATACTTTCGTATGTGTTATTAGAAACTTGCTGAAATTGTCAATTTGTGCTGGTTTTTAGGACATATATTAAAATCTAAAACATGAGTGAAGTCGGGTTCAAGCTTTTTCTTATCTGATTTATGTTGTTATTGAAATCGTTGACTTTCATACATGTCAATTTCAGTTCTTTGAGGTTAGTCGAATAATGGAATTATTGTTTTTGCTAATGTATTCTTCATGTTATTTGTTTTTTAATCAGCTTAACTTGATATTATGGTGATACAATTCTCATTAAAACAATGTTTACTAAACAGTGATGGCATTAGAAGTTACTTAAATTTTGTTGAGTATACAATCAGTTGATGGATTTGTTCATATGAATGCTGAAGAAAGTTTAAAGCAATTTTAGCAGCAAAATCTATTTGAATTGTTATCTCTATGTGGAGAACTTGCTAAAGACCATCTTTAAAGATTTGATCTATATTAATCTTGTTTAACCTAAAACATTCTTCCATGCATTACTGGCATTGGAAGAAGTGTTTGTTTAGGCCTTGCAGGTTAGATACAATTTATTTTGTATGGAATATCTACTAAGGCAGTTGTAAAATAATATTTTTAGTTTATGATTCTTCATGTAAAATCGATCAAATCTTTAAAGATGGTTTTTGCTGGTATCAATGTTTTTTGCTTTTATCATCTCATGGCTATTCCACTTCAACATTCCATCATGATCATGAACGATTGGGGTAATTTTGTGGTTAGAATGCTAGATTGTCCGTATTTCTTATTGATAATATAGTGCTAATTTGTAAGGGTTCACAAAACTAGACATTATATTATTGTACCTTTAGAAAATGCTCTCTTGACATAAATTTATTTGCGTGGGTTTGGTTTGGGTCAAACAAGTTGACCTAGAAGGAAGTGTTTAACCCATATATTGATATTTCAAATATATTAAAACATATTAGTATTTAGTTTTTCTTATAACTTCGTGACCTCTGCTTCTACCTCCGGAATTAGAGGTAGAGAGTTCAACTATTGCAATATATAACGCTTAAAGGTTGTGGCCTCAAGAACTTTATCGCCTCATACTCATTTGTGAGGCTTAATCGTGGCATTTTTTTTTATAAATTGATAGCATTTAAAGAATCTGACAATATGAGGTTCCTTTCTAATATTTTAAACTATTTACAAATAGGTTAACATATGTATAAAGTTATAATTTTTTGGTTCAATTTTTTATATTTATTTAACATTCAATTTAATTTCTCTCTAATAACTTGTAATATATAATATTTTTAAATTTTATAATATTAATCTTTATAAAATTTTATTAAAGCAACCCTAAAATTTTAAGAAATGAACGAAATACCAAGTGTAGCAATCTTTACAAGTATCTGCATAAGGAAGAAAGTATTTGATCACCAATAGTATGTTATTAAAGCAACCCTTACAAGGCTTGAACAAACCGCACCAGCTGCAAAGTGCGAGCATTCCCACTAGTACTTTTATGAGTAAATTACCATTTTCATTCCTTATATTTGCGCATTGTAACCACTTGCATCCTTGCAGTCTCAAAATTGACATCCGCCCTGACGTTTCATTTTATTTCCATTTGAGACTTTGTCATTTTATTTTATTTCCATTTGAGTCCAGATGATTGACATCGTTAGTTTTCAGTTAAAATTATTGTTAAAAATACTAAATTACCCCTCATCACACCATGACAACTGCCATCATCACCTTCACAACCCTCATAACCACCACCACCATAGTCCCCATCACCACTATGATAGCCGCCCATCACAACCTTCGCAACCACCCATCACTACCATCGTAGTCCCCATCACCACCACCGTAGTCCCAATCACCACTACCGTGGTCCCCATCACCACCACCGTAGCCCCATCACCACCACCACAGCCCTCATCAACTCCACCGTAGCTACCCATCACCACCACCGCAGCCCCCATCACCACCACCGCAGCCACCCATCACTACCTTCACAGCCATCCATCACCATCACCACCACAGCCACCCATCACCACCTTCGCAGCCACCCATCACCATCACCACTACAGCCACCCATCACCACTACCGCAGCCCCCATCCACTACAAGAAAAAGACTTTTTTGCGACGAAGCATTTTTTACCTATTACGACGAAAAGTGGTCTCTAAAACCTATTGCGACGAAAAGTGGTCGCAATTGCTTCGTCGCTATTTCCCCGTCGTATTAGGTCAATATTTTCGTCGCTATAGATTGAACTATATTGACGGATATTAGTCGCTACACCTTTCGTTAAAAAATTTTTTTGTTAAAAATAATCTTTAATTTTATAAAGTTATAACTACTGCAACGAAAAGTAGTGGCCATAGATGAATTTTATTGAAAATTCATAACACCTATAGCGACTAACAATAGGTAAGTTTTTATTTTTTAAAACAATTTTTCAGAATTTTTAAATAATAAATCTACAAAATCCAAAAATACAGAACTATAAGTTATAAACCAAACTTCATTCGATTCTAATATAAATAACAAGAAGTTATATCACATTATACAAATACATTCATCCGAATAAAAAACAACTAACTAATCAAATTGGTTGTCCGGCTCTCATATCCATCACATTCAGGAGTTTAATACCTATAACACCACCTACAACAAGAAAGGCAAAGTGATAATGTATCGATAAGTTGTGGTGTACATTGTAAACTAAAGTCAGGAAAAAAGAAGAACAAGAAAATATAGATATAGTTTGTTACAAGCTTAGAAATTAACATGCACCAATTTTATTCACTAACTGAGAAGCCTTCTTGATAAACACCTGCACCTCGATTGGAACATGATGAAGAGTTTAAAGACGGGTGAAAATAAAGTAAAGTACCCTAATTGGCTCATTACTCAACCCAATGGACTAACCTTAAGTATTTCTTGAAGTTTCAAGAGTGATATGATCTTCTTTGGTCATCTAGAAGGTTGATTTCCAAATCAGTGCTATAAGGTTCATAAATATAATTGCAAAGAGAATTATATAAATTCATTGCAACTTAAACAGGATATCAATGCTTGAAGTTCAATTAACAACCGACTATAAGTACAAATAAATACAATATATCTTTTATTTAGGAAGGTCCAACCTTAATTTCTTCGGAATGTTCATACAACAGTCTACAATCAAGAAAAACAATATAGATTTTTAAATTTACATGTGGTTCTCAAGAAATTTGTTTTAATAAACATGTTAGAATATACATACAACACCTAAAAT
This sequence comes from Flaveria sonorensis, assembly GCA_025506505.1. NCBI lineage: Eukaryota > Viridiplantae > Streptophyta > Magnoliopsida > Asterales > Asteraceae > Flaveria > Flaveria sonorensis. Next base: position 54,789,648 of record CM046440.1, on the reverse strand, counting down.
ATGGTTGCAACTTTGTTTCTTCTTCTTCGTTTGTACTATTAGCAAATTATGGAGGTTAAGGTGATAGAAATTGTACTTCTAAGAAGCATTGAATTAGAATAAATATGACATCAACATGTCAATCTACTTTTCTTATACAACAAATCATGAAATTAGTAATAGAATACACTATGAAGTGGGCTCTTTATTAAGCTTGAATGTGGTCACTGCAAAAGGCAATTATGTAAAATAGAAGATTGCAACATCATCAATCAAATTTTATGGAACATAACAAGAAGATTAACTTGATAGTTGGCGATTCTTGTTTTCCTATTATACCAGCTACGTTTTAGCTTTAGATCACCGTTTAAATCCTTGAACATAACTCCTGAGATAATAAAGAGACTGTTATCTTCCTTATTAATAGTCTTCTTTTAAAATAAAGAGTGCATTATATGAGATTCTAATAGTATATTTTACCCAATGAGCTTCAGTTGTCATAATTTTACATGATTATTAATAACTAAACTTAGGTTTATAGGATAAAGGATGCTTACCAAGTGTTGTCACTTAATCCTTTTCGGTGGACACCGATTCTTAAATCTCCTTTTGTTCATTCATCCGACATTGATATGTCACCTGTGTAATTTATATCAACTTAATCAAGCTCAACTCCTAGCCGCGTCTTCAGACACCAAAACGCAGCCCCTAAATCAACTCAAAGCTCAGCTCGTAGCTACATTTTGAGTCATGAAAACTTAGCCCCTAAATCAACTAAACTGAAAAAAAAAAAACCAAACATCAATTAATCCTTTTAACATATTTGAGTTTCACATGGATAACACTTGTGAAGATAAACATTGACACTTACCTTGTAAAATTACCCCAAGATCAGTTCTGTCTACACTAGATTAGATTGGGGAATCACCACAAAGATTGTTGTTGTTCCCCTATCACCAACCCTCAAATTCTTTTATACGATACCTGTTTTATTTTGGTATATTTGTGACATGTTGTTTTATTTTCGAATCTACTGGTACGATGCTTACATGTATTGTTGTGTATCACCTTTCATGTTATTGTTTAAGAGAATCTTAACAACGCTTGTAATGGTAACCAAATTGTTTCTTTTGCAATAACAAAATTCCTTAAAAACATGTATTTAATCCGTAAGAATCAAACCATATGGGCTAACCAAAAAGCATAGAAAACTCGAGTAAAAGAACTTATTTCTCTCAATCTAAAATTCCATACTTTTATACGATACCTGTTTTTTTTATATTAGTGACATGTTGTCTTATTTCGAATCAGCAGGTACGATGCTTACATGTATTGTTGTGTATCACCTTTCACGTTATTGTTTAAGAGAATCATAACAACACTTGTAATGGTAACCAAATTGTTTCTTTTGCAATAACAAAATTCCTTAAAAACATGTATTTAATCCCTAAGAAACAAACCATATGGGCTAACCAAAAAGCACAGAAAACTTAAGTAAAAGAACTTATTTCTCTTAATCTAAAATTCCATACATGATTGAGTAATCCCTACCATTCTATGTAAGATAACCATTTGATATTTTTTTCCATCCAACATCAACAAATATCCAATTTAAAAGGGTTTTAGTTCTTTCACAAATTACTCACAAAATCTATGGCAAATTGATATTAGTTTAGAGATTATTCAGAAGAAAAAAAAGAAAGATCATTCTTGTTAGCTCTTATTGTTTACTCATCATAATACAATTTTCAAATAATAATGCTAAAAAATTTCAAGCAATCAGGTTCAACCTAAACATAATCCCTAAAAAACATGTTTTGTGAGACATCATAGATTTGAACCTTAACTGACATGAGTAGGAGCTTCTAAAAGAACATAGGCAACAAAATTTATCAACATCCAACCATTGAAATCTACTCGAAATTCAGAAAACCCACCGAGATTTTATCAGATTACTAATATTGTTCAAATCAAAACTCAAATCGTCAAAAGCGTAAAGATTTTGACGCAAACAAAGATCACCCAGAAAGAAAGAAGTGGAGAGTGAGAAAATGACAACCTGTGTTAAAGTGGACAATGTGGTTGACAGTGGGGCCAACTCGCCGGAAAAGGAGGAAAATGAGATAGCCGGAGATGGTTTTAACACGCCGGAGAGCAAAAGGAAGGCGTTGATCGGCAGTCATGGTCGAGTCGCGGATAGGAAGTCGCGAGGAGCAGAGAGAAGTAGCAAACCCTTTCTTGTGAAGAATGAGGAAGAAGAAGTGGCCATATGTATTATTGAGATCTGAATGCTATGCGACTAAATTTAGTCTCTATAGATCATGTTTTATAATTTTGTGTATTTTTTTTTCTGATTATGTCGCTATCTTTATATAAAAATGAAAAATAAATATATTTTAGAGGTATCGGGACAAAATTTAGTCGCAATAGATTTTCCCCTGAGCGCCTATATTTCCATATAACACCAAGATGTATCGAGACAGAATTTCGTCGCAATAGATGGTGGAAAAACAAAAAATTCTAAAAATGTTTTAGCCACTACAGCCCGTCGCAATAGGTAACTATATAGCGACGGTTTCATTTCGTCGCTAAAAAAGTCGTCGCTAAAAGTCAACTTTCTTATAGTGATCACCACCACCACCACCGGAGACATCCATCACCACAACCGTAGCCACTATCACCACCACTGCAGCCCCCATCACAACCACCCATCACCACCACTAAAATCCCTATCTCCACCACCATAGCCGCCTATTACTACTAGATCTGCGATTTTTGCCAAAATACCCTTGGGCGACACCATGTTTCCCCCTCCACCACTAAGCTTATCTAGAATAGCAATTTCACATCTTAGTGGTTGTGGACTATCGATCACACATACACACAGAAAAGAGAAGAGAAGAAAAGAGAAGAGAAGAGAAGAGATAGGGGCGTCGGTGGTTCTTCTGGCCGTAGAGGTGGCGGTGGTGGTGCGGTGACGTCGGCGATGGTGTGGCGACGATGTGGTGTGGCGACGGCTGTGGTTGCAGGGGCAATGGTGGGGGACATAGAAAGGGATAAGGGAGAGAGAGAGAGAGAGGCGAGAGAGAGAGAGAGAGAGAGAGAGAGAGAGAAAGAGAGATGAGAGAGCGGAGAGAGAGAGAGAGAGATGGATAGAATGATGGGGTGGGATGTGGGTATTTTATTTAATTAATAAGGGTATTTTGTTATTTTATAAAAATTAACGGAAAAAATCTAACGACGTTAGTGTCTTGGACTCAAACGGAAATAAAATAAACGTTAGGGAGCGGATGATAATTTTGAAACTGCATAGACGCAAGTGGTTAAAATGGGCAAATGTCAGGGATACAAATGGTAATTTACTCTACTTTTTAATGATAATGATAATATTCTTTCATAATCACATAATATCATCAGTAAATTCCTACTATCTCATTTAGTTTTATATCCATACGTAAGTAAGGCATATGTAATATAAAAGTATGATTGCAAATCTTTAAAATAGTAACACCTGTGTATACGTTAAAATAGAGTTTCGGATTCATCAAAATGGTCTAAATATACGTTATAACAATTATGTCTCAAGTTTATATATTGTGTTACGTATGGTTTCTATATTATCATGATTTATAATTTATGTGTACATATTTGTACATCGCATCATAAATTTAGAATGATACGTCAAAGTATATAATTTACATACATATAAACAATATGTCGCAATCTACTCTTAAAGATAATAAATGTATCACACGTTTTATATTTCTCGATTTGTAAGTGCGTTGTTAGTATGTTTTGTTGCTCGGTTTCTAATTGTACGTGCCATCGTTTTGTTTAGAGCTCAACACACAGATCGAATATTTTAAATTTATCAACAAACTTATACGTGTAGGGTTATACCTTTCCTTTCGTTTGTTTCGCGTAAGCGAACCCGTTCGTGTCGATGCCGATGGAACTTGTTTTCACATCCGGAATGTTTCTCCCTTCGTGATTTACACCGTTGACTGGTTTAACCAAACTTTGGCCAGACTTTAACTAGCCTTAACCGAGACCCGAGCGATCCCCTAATCACCCAAACTCCTCAATCTCGCCATAAGTCTTCACATCATCACCACAGCCCTATTGTCCAACGCTGCGACCACCTACGGTTATAGGTGATTAGTAAGTGGGTTTCTAACTGTGTCGGTTAGTATCGCGTTTGAAATCGTATTGCTTAGCACATTCGGTTTTATTTTTCTAAAGCAAATAATGATATTACAGGTATAATAAATATTGACAATATTTATTTTGTCAAATTTACATGCCAGGTGATTAATCAGATAAAACATGTTAATGTCGCGTATTTAATTACGTTTACCCGGTTCAAGCGTTTTCTTGTAATTAAAGTTAATGTTATTATTTTAATACTAATAATAACACTTGAAATTAAGTATTTAATGATACTTTACATGTTAATTAATGCTTGATAGATGTTAAAACTGATAAATCAGACGACCGTGCGTTTAACGTGGTTTTAGCCTTCATGCATTGTATTTTCCGTTCAATTGTTATTAGTCTGAACGTTATTTGTAGGCTTATAATGATATTAAACTTGTCCGGCTATCGCTTGAACTTAGAATAATGGAATTGGGCTTCGAATGAATCTAAACCTCTTATTGAGCATTGCATGTTCTTTTAAGTTCTAAGTTATACCGATTTAAGCGGTATGTTTCCAATCCAATATGTTTGCGTGCTTAGCTTTGTGTCTCTAATAGCTTCCTTATAACGTATAGATCTTCAAATAGGGTCAGATTTTAGGGTTGTCACAATGCCACCCTAGCCGCGCACACCACAAAAGGGTGGCGCATGGGGTGGGCGTGGGCCTGGTCACGGGTCAAGTGAACGTTGGAAAGTTGTGGTTTTCAAAAAAAGAGCTGTTAAAGGCTCACTAAAATGAATTTTTAATTTTATTTTTATCTATATATACACATCTCCAATTTTTATAAAACCATCCCATTTCACTCACTTTCTCTCTAACATTTATTAAAAATGTACTTTGTCTCAATCATAGAATGGAGTTCCTCTCATCCGATTCTTTTGAAGAATGCGAACTTATTTTTGAAACGGGAAAGAAGGTGGTCGAATATTTGATCGAGCGGCGTCAACGTCAACGATAACTAACTAGATCTTCACCTCTAAATCATGACCGAGTGGGTGCTAACAACACTTTGGTATTATATTATTTTCCCCCTGATTACATTTATGACGAAATGAATTTTAGAATGCGATTGCGTTGGAGTAGACAATTATTTTTACGTATATCAAATCATTTTTAGAAGCGATATTCGTTTTTTCAACAAAGAGAAGACGCTAAAGGTATAGCCGGATTCACTACTTTTCAAAAAGCTACGACGGTTCTTACACAACTAGCGTACTGTGTATTTTGAACGCGTTAGACGAGTATTTACAAATGTTCAATATGTGATTCACTTGAAATTTTTTGTCAAGGTATCTAAATATTTCCTTTAGTTTTTATAATATTTTTAAGTGTGCGTGTGTGTGTATCCTTATATAAAATACTTATTCATAGGAATCGTGTTGACTTACTGTAAGGATCATACTTAAAGGCTGATGCAACCAAAGAGCTCTCAGCATACACATGTGAAGTACAAGAAAGTTACTTTGGAAGTTTGATACAACTCAATGAATTACACTAAGTATCAAACCTTCCGAAGCCAAAAGACCAAATCTTCTGAAGCTAAAGATGAAGCATTCCGAAGCTTCAAAGACAAAGTCTTCCGAAACCAAGAGATTGATTTATTCCGAACACAGAGAAGACATGCTTTCTCTGACTTACTTTTAAAAATAGGTGAACCACTTTTCGCTGCCAACTCTGAAGACTCACCAACTTATATGAGTTGGTAAAAAGTCCATACTTTTGTCAACTGTAGATTAAGGTTTTGAGTCTGTAACTTCCTACTTATGTACTTTTATTTTTTTTTTGTAATATATTAGGATATGATCTATGGTATGTTATAGTCACTAGTCAAAAAAAATCTGCCTTTTGACTTTACATTAATCTTGTTATCTAGATTAGTGTTTCTAGTTGGCCTACAAAGTATGACCGACTGTAGGATGTTGTATAAAGTATCTCAAGTACTTGTCATTAGATTTAAGCTTTTTAACACTTTGTAAAAAGAACTTGAGAACAATATACATCATTCTTGAAAACCATCTTATTGTGTTCTTTACTTGTGTTCTTTGTTTAACCCGGTTTTCTATTTGATCTGCTAAGTGTTCTCTATCTCTCCAAACATTGTGAAACTGTTGCATTGACCTCCCTTACCAGTCCTACAATTGGTATCAGAGCATTTCAGGCCCTTGATTGTAAAATCACACCATCTTAAATCCCTTCAGTTTCACAATACACTTACCAGCTCAAATGTTAGCTCTTACAAAGGCTAATATGGAAACCAGTACCATGATAAAGTCTCCCCTGATCACACTTGATTACTTTGATACTTGGTACCAACGTATGAAAGGGTTCGTCAAGTCTCAAGACAGCAGGATGTGGAGATCTGTTGTCACAAGACCTCACATCCCAAGCACCACTTCAGCTACTGCTGGTGGTGGGATGATACCAAAGGAAGTGGCTGATTATTCTAAAGAAGATTGAAAGAAGATAGAAATAGATCAGAAGGCCATGACCACTCTTTAAATTGCTCTTCCCTACACTATATACAGAGGCTTCAAGAAGTGCAAAACTGCTAAGCAGCTTTGGGATACACTAAAACTCATGTATGAGGGGTCTGATGAGGCTAAAGAAAACAAGAAGGACCTCATGAAATAGTAGTTTGAGAACGTCACCTACAAAACAGGTGAAACTATGACTCAACAATACTTCAGGTATGTTGAGATTGTAGATACTCTCATGGATGTTGGACTCAAGCTTGAGAATAGGGACATTATGAGAAAGTTCATGTTGTCTCTTCCCAGATAATGGACTCACTACTGTGTGGCCATTAAAAGAACTGAGAACCTCTCTACCCTTACTCTCACAGAGTTGTATGGTATCCTCAGTGGCTACCAGATGGAGATGAACATGCGGAAGCCATCAAGCAGCTCTTCAAGCAATCAACAGAGTTTGGCCCTCCATGTGGTTGAAAAGGATAGCAGAGAACCACATCATCATCTTATCTGCTACCTTGACAACTCACAAAAGGGTCCTTTCATCACATGCTCTGAGACACCAAGGGAGAGCTACATCCAAGGAAGCCCATTCCAAGAGACAAGCTCATCACAAACCTTTATGTCTGCTAATAAAAGTTATGAAAACTTTCTCTTCACTCTTCAAGACTTTGATTGTATCCATCCAGATGACTTTGATTGTATCCACTTTTGTGATGAAAAAGGTATTTTGTGCTGATATGAGCCTCAATTACAGGGTTAGTCACCACTGGAGCTGAAGTAGTCTTCTTGGTTGGTCTTCTCAGCTCAAATCTTGGATCAGGATCTTCTGTTGATCTGTTACCTGTAGATCCTGAAACATTCTCACAAGACTTGTTAAAACAGTTGGTAACTAAATCAAAATCAAACAGCCAATCTGGACCAGAACCTTTCACACAGGGTGTGTGTTCATTGAAAGTCACATTGGCTGACTCTTCAGTGATTCTAGTTTTGAGATTGTATACTCTATAAGCCTTAGCTTGATAAGAGTATCCAACAAAGTGTCCATCATCTAATTTCTTAGCAAACTTGGCTATTTATCTTTGGTATTCAAGATGGTGCAAGGACATCCAAATGTTCTGAGAAAACCAATGAATGGTCTCCTTTTGTGCCACAGTTCATAAGGAGTCTTACCATGTGTCTTAACCACTAAAACAAGGTTCTGCACATAGCAAGCTGTGTTGACAGCCTTGCCCAGAAGGTGATAGGCAGTTTAGAGTCAGACAACATGGTTCTAGCAGCTTCAATAAGTGTCCTGTTTCTCCTCTCAGCAACACCATTTTGCTGAGGAGTCCTGGGAGCATTATATTGTCTTGAAATACCTTTTTCATCATAAAATGTATCAAGAATTTGGTTTTTAAATTCAGTTCCTTGATCACATCTTATGGTCTTGACCTTGTGAAGAAGAATCTGGAGAAAGAAAGTGTTCAAGTTCAGTCTTGCTCTCAGAAGAAGACTCCCAGAAAGGAAGCAAATGGACTGCATCATGTGTGGTAGTACTTCTCATCTAGAGGGTAGCTTATCTTGACCAGTTCCACACCTTGGAGATCTTACTGATTATAGGGTGTGTGGAGGAGCTATCTCACAAGATTCCAGTCCCTGCTTATTCTAATAACAAACTTTTGCATGCAGAGATGAGGATATTATGTTCTTCAAGGTCTCTTCTTCAAGAACACATTTTTTTGCCCTGGCTTTGCTGATCACAATCTCAGCCTGGCATTCTATCAACTTAGTAACAAGATCTTTTATTTAAGTCTTGTAGTTTGTTTGCTCATGTTTAAGAGTTGAAATTGTTTTCTCTAGATCTTCTATTTTAAGCTTATAATCATTTTCAACTCTCTAAAAAACAGCTTTTAAAATGTCTAAAGACTCAATATCAGATCTCATTTCTAAGTTGTAGGACCTGTATCTGTTTACTTTAGCAATACATTTTAGAGAGCAAAGATGTTATAATACCTTGGCTTCATCATGGTCAGCCATGAGTGCTTGATTTGGAGATGCATCTTCAGCTTGGAAGCTCCAGTCAAAGCCTCCTTCTTCACAGCAACTGCAACTTGCTGTCTTGGCTTCTCATTCTGGTGCCCTCCTTCAGTGTAGTTTGGCCTGGATGATGCTTGGCCACCATTTGACTTAGGTGCCTTGCATTCTCTGGCAAAGTGTCCCATCTGGTTACAGTTGTAACACTTTACTTTGCTTTTGTCTAGCCCAAACTTGCCACTGGTTGCATTGCTAGGAAACCTTCTCCCAGTCCTCTTGTAAAACTTTTGGGCTCTGTGAGTGAGAAGAGCCATCTGCTGGACTATTTTCATATATTCCAGATCATCTGGATTGATACAGTCTAGGTCTTCAAGAGTGAAGAGAAAGTTGCCTGAACTTTCATCAGTAGAGACAAGGGCTTGAGAGGAACTTGTCTCTTGGAAGGGACTTCCTTGGATGTAGCTCTCTCTAGGTGTCTCTGGGAAGGTGATGAAAGGACCTTTTTGTGAAGTTTCAGGGTAGCAGATAAGATGATGTTATGGTTCTCTGCTATCCCTTTCACCCACATGAAGGGCAGAACTCTGATGAGTATTGGAGTTACCAGATGAATTTTGCATGTTCATCTCCATCTTATATCCACTGAGTATCCCATACAACTCAGTGAGAGTAAGGGTCTTGAGGTTTTTAGTCCTTTTAATGACCACACAGTAGTGTGTCCATCGTCTAGGAAGAGAGGACATAAACTTCCTAACAATATCCCTGTTCTCAATAGTTACTCCAACATCAGCCAGAGTATCCATAATCTCAACATACCTGAAGTATTGCTGAGTTATGGTTTCACCTGTCTTGAAGGTGAAGTTTTCAAACTGCTGCTTCAGGAGGTCCTTCTTGTTCTCCTTGGCTTCATTGGACCCCTCATACATCAGTTTCAGTGCATCCCATAGCTGTTTAGCGGTCTTACACTTCTTGAAACCTCTGTAGATGGAGTTTGGAAGAACAGTTTGGAGGGCTGCATGGCTTTCTGATCAATATCAATCCTTTTCCAGTCTTCGTCCGAAAAGTCAGTCCTCTCCTTTGATGTCATGCCACCACCAGCAGCAGCTGAAGAAGTGCATGTTACATGAAGTCCATTGACAACAGACTCCCATATCATGGAATCTTGAGACTTGATGAAGCCTTCCATTCTTTGGCACCAAGTGTTAAAATCCTCAAGAGTGATCAGTGGGGACTTTGTCATAGTTCCAGTTTCCATATCAGCCTTAGAGATAGCTGCCATTTGAAGAGTTAAGTGATATGTGAAGCTAAAGGATTAAAGATGGTGAGATCTTACAATCAAGAGCTTGGAATGCTCTGATACCAAATGCAGAACCGGTTAAGGGTACTTAATACTTAGTTTCATACTGAGGAGAGATCTTAGATCATTTAACAGCTCAAATAGGGAACTGGTAACTTAAAACATATGACACTAAGAACACAAGTAATTAAAGAGACAGAACTAAGAACAACACAAAAACAAAAACACAAGATTGGTTCTCAAGGATGTTGTATATTACTCTCAAGTTTTTTACAAGTGTTACAAAGCATACATAAATTACAAGGACCTGAGACACTTTTATACTACAACCTACAACCGTCACTTACATGTAAAGACAGTTGGGATTTGACTAATCTAGACAACAAGATCAATCTAAAGTCAAAAAGTAGATTGCCTTTTGACTAGTGACTATGACATGCCATAGCTCACTGACTTTTCCTAATACAAAAAGTCTATATGAACAAGTAAGGTAAGTTACAGACAAAGACCATTCCTACTTTTTGATAAAGCATGGAAGTTTCACCAACTTGTGTAAAGTAGGTGAACCACCAAAGCAGGCAATGGAAAGTGTGTCAGCTTTATCAAAAGTTGATTCAGAGAAAGCATATTTTCTCTGTCCTCTGAAGAAATCAGTCTTCACAGCTTCGGAACACTTTGTCTCTGAAGCTTCGGAAGATTTCATCTTTGGCTTCGGAAGATGCTGGTCTTTGGCTTTGAAAGATTTCACACTTAGAATATTTGTCTGTTTGAGTGTGAAACTTCCGAATTAACTCCTTCTGAACTGTTAGCTTCGGAAGATCTTACACTTAGACACATTTGAGAGTGTAAGACTTCCAAAGCTAGTTCATCTTTGTTCCTTAGTGCATGCATAGAATACTTGGTTGTTCTGGCTTGTTGGTTGCATCAGCCTCATAATATTCAGATGATCTTACAAGATAGCAACTATTTATTCGACTTTAGTTCTAACTATTCGGCAGCGAGGGTTATAACTATTACGGTGATAAGGGTTCTAACTATTATGGACAGAACGCATCCAACTACAACGATGACGGCAGCGAAAGTAGCGGGGATAACGACGGGATGCTTCTGAAAAGAGACGGTTGTATGATACGAATCAGGGTATTACATAAGTTATTTTTTTGTTCTCACACTTACTGGTGACTAACTATACTACTTGAAAGTGTTAGGTTTTTATGTCGCAACGAATTGATTGATTGGGCAACTAACATACATCGTAAGAATGGCTATGTTTTTTGTCACGAAACGATCCAAAACACAAGTGGTTTGGTCATGAAAATATGGTTGAAGCACCTTCACAGTTCGTTTTCTTTTCTGACCGACAAATAATTTCAATTTAAATCTAAATTAAATCGCGTTTGTACTGTGATTACGTTAACAATAAAGACAAAATTCGAGTACTTACCGGTAATAGAAGTTAGAGAAGCGAAAACGGGCGAAATCACGAGCGTTGTATCGGAGTGAATCGTATGAGAAAAAATGAGAGTAAATGAAGAAACAGGTCGTGAAACTTATGTAACATAAAGCTTCATGACCCCTAAAGCGTGAAAAGACACGTTTATCTCGAACTAACAGGTCGTGAATCCATTTACGTCTGTTTGTATATAAATAATAAAAAAATATTCCCGTAAGTTATTAACGGCCCATGTAATATCTAACGACTCATTAAGATTCTATCTCACAGGTTGTTATATACTTCACGGCTCATTACATATTTTACAAAATCTAACTACGACAAGTTCTACATCAAGTTCACCGTTAACTCCACCAAACCCAATTCCATGGATGGAAGAAGAGAAGGTGACTTTATTACGAACTTGTCTCGAACTTTCAGGGACCATTCTATTAGTTGGGTAGTCTTCAATTTTTTGGAATCGGGTTACAACACGTTTCATCAAATCCTCGAACATAACGAATACCGTAGCACTTGTGAACTTATCAGCAAGTGGATTGATTTAAAAAGAAAGATCTCTGCATTTCACTCAATCTATGATAACATTTATGAAAACCGGAATATACTATGGAATATACTGACATTATGACAAGGGTTTAAGAACAATATCGGGCCACACTCGGGACATCTTTTAGGCATGTTGCGGCTTGGAATTTTCTTAAAGAACAACAGGATTAAAGATTTTATTTTTAGTTATGCTTATGTTATTTTTAGTAGATTGTACTAATATCTTATTTTTCTCATTAAAAACTTAAGTTACATAATAATGTAAAATTACATAATTACATTGTACGTCATGCATATAGTTTATCTGCCATAAATCATTGGAATATAAGGGAATCATCAGATAAATTAACTTAGTGACACTCTAAAGATTTGTTTTGAACCATTCTACGTAATAGCATATCAATTACAACTTTTGAATATCGACCAATATGACCCTCGTTAGGCGGCACCACAGTTTCACCGGACACTACCAATTCATCAATTTCTTCTTGCGAGTGCTGTCAATAACATATATGCTCAAGAATATATAAAAATGCATTTCAAGTTGCACAACAATCTGCCGAATGTTATGATGAATGCACCAGGAATCATCGCAAGTATTTGCGCGACATTCATATGGAAAGAATATCTGAAGTTGTATTGACTACATACAAATCTTAAAAAGACACCAGTTTTTATTGCCATCAGTGATTGGTACACCTGCGAAAAAAATTAAATCACAATTATATTGTGTTTTTGGTTTAAAAAATGTTACATGAAAACAACATTACCATATCAACTTACTGTAACGATGAAATAGTTCAGTCCTTCGTCTACATATTTGTCACCATCAACACATCCTATGTATATTAAGTTAAACCACTAAAATGGGAGAATCGTCCAACGATTATGACCTGATAACTCCTCTGTTTTACATATCTTCTCTAATCGTCAGATCATAGTCTATTTATCCATGCCTTAACATGCTTCAAAAGAAAATAAAATTTTACAATCTAATCTTACATCTTAACATAAAGTCGCGTTCCCTAGTAGACCACCTCAAAATTCTAAATTAAGATCCACGACACCCATGTAATACACCCTATGTGACTGGGCATATCCGTTGCGCAAAAACTACATAATATTTCGAGACCAGTTCTTGTCATTCTACTAATAATGGTTATTTATTGGTTCTGGAATGCTTTCAACAATTACACATGTGATAGAAGATGATCCATTCAAACGCTTCTATTACTTCCGCGAGAAGGTATTTTAATTATCTCGTTTTAGACTTACCTCATAAAACAAATAAAATATGTTCATTTATATATATCGTTTATATACAATCGTTTATCACATCAAATAATTGATATATATTTTTCGAGAAATTATAGGTCACATCATGGTATTATAAAAACAGAAAAACATGAATACCGATGAATAAATATCTCACATCACTAATTTTAGAAATATTAATAGCTTCTAAGGGCAAATACGAACCGTTAAGTAAGACGGTCACGGCTCGTGAGGCATATCACGAGAACTATTCAACGGCTCGTTTCATGCATAACAAGTCGTGGGAGACAAAAAATGACTGAATTAATATTTGCAAGGACTTGCGGCCCATATTGGCCCTTACGAGTCGTGAAGAAAAGTCAGAGGACGTCCCTATAACACCTACATGTGTGCATATATCCTAGGCCTTTATTTATTATACTTGAATTTATTTTAAAATATAAATACTTCTTAGTTATTATATTTATTTTTATTTAGTTATAAATGAACAATTGAATTTAAAATTTTGCTTTGAAACTTAGTTTATATTACTAGAATCATACACGTTTTTAAATGAAATTAGTTAAACCACCATGCTCAACAACTCTTATTGTATAAATGCATGATCTCACTTACATACCTGCTTTTGTTATGTTATGAATAAATACGACAATAAGACTTATACGTGTCCAACATTTACTTGCAAGAGGTGGCAAAGTGGCACCCGTAGTAACACACGGATGTTAATTCTAATTAATACAAAAGAAAATACCTTATCAAAGTTTCCCAAGTTTCACTTTTTACACTTCAGCGCTGTTTGCTTGCTACTCATATGTTGATGTATTCATTATTTTTTCCTCCAATCACAACGTACCAACTCCTTTCACTTCAATTGTAAAGGAGTATAAACTATAATTATCATATTATAAATCTTATACATTAGATCATTACTAAGATTGTTTTTGTTAAATAAAGGTGTTTATTACTTCCATGATCAGCAATTAAAGATGGGAAAGGAAACTATGTCAATTGAATCATGAATGAAGTTCCATAATTTCAAAACACAATGGATATGTCTTGGGAGGAATTAAGACTCTAAACGAGCTGGCCGATCCGGTTAGAATGGGTTTGGGGTCGGTAGTTTATGTTAAACAAAAAAACTTAAATCTGTTATTTTTACACAAATATAAACAAAAATTATTATATCTCCTTCTTTGTTAATTTTAACTCGTTAAAACAATAATAGAAGATTAAAGATGTTAATTTTAACTCGTTAATTTTATCATGAATTATGATCATCCTTTATTTGTAGTTTTATACTTAGGTTTTTCAATTAGAAAATGTTAAAATGACTATGTCTATGATCTATTAAAAAATGTCATAAGTTTGGTTTATAATTTATATAAATTATAATTTAAAATTAATTTAAACGAGACAGTTAACTTGTGAACAACAAACCGAGTTCACTTTGGCTCGGACTCGACTCGTATGCAAAGATGCTGATTTTGAGCATACACAAACTTGAGCTTTTGAATAGTCATAGAACAAATCTCATCACTTTTAGCCTGATAGACTCTAGGTCTCCAGCCACATATTTGCTGAATGCTTTTAAATTTGATTGCGAATAATTCAAATATAGAGCCCCAACTTTAAATTTGGATTCTGATTGCGAATAATTTAATGACTCAATCCGAATTAAATACATCCTTGCTTTGAAGACATTAATTATTTTCTATATTAATCATACGTAAGCTATTAGATGTCTAGATCCAGTATTTTTTTCAAATTTAATTGCAATTGTAACATATATATTAATTTATAGACTATACTAGCTCGTTTCCTCCTAAAAGAAACACACCCAGATTCAGCCTATGCCTAGTTGAATTCACAAAAATATTAAACAAATATCAATAAATAGAAAATGAATATATATTGGCAAAACTAGCAAATTATTAATAAAAGATATTATATACTAATTACAATTTTGCTTGGCAAAACTAGCAAATTATTAATAAAAGATATTATATACTAATTACAATTTTGCTGAAGGATAAAAGATACAAAGGTGGTTTGTTTCATGTGTTAGGAGTATAGTTGGTAACCTAAATGCAACCTCTCTTACCTCATAGTTGACTTTGATTTATCTTCTATATTTCCTTCTATAAATGAGACCAAAAACACACCCTTCCAAATCAAATCACCAACAATTTCAAGCACACTTTCTAACCAGATACTCTCTCCAATGGCATCCAATCAAGCACATGGCGCCATCGTTTACAAGTCGATGATCCTAGTAGCCACGATAGCACTGTTATGTGGTTGTGGAATGGCACAATCGTCTTCAGGGTGCACGAACGTGATCATTAGCATGTCTCCATGCCTTGACTACATTACTGGCAATTCTTCGACCCCCGTTTCAGCATGTTGCACGCAACTAGCTACTGTGGTTAGATCGCAACCACAATGCTTGTGTGAGGTTCTAAACGGTGGTGGTTCGTCCTTAGGCCTTAACATTAACCAAACTCAAGCTCTTGAGTTGCCCAGGGCATGCAATGTTCAGACACCTTCAACTAGCCAATGCGATGGTAATACCTTTTTGAACTTAACACTCACATTTGATAAACATAAAAAAGAATTAGTTTGACGACATCTAATATCAAATTTTAAATTACAATACTTTATAAGTTACGAGCCTAAATCTATTTTAATTCTTCTTTTATGAAAATAAACTTAACACATTAATGAATTTGTTAAACGTATATAATATAAAAGTTATATGTATTCTTACACTAATTCTCTCATATTGTTTTGAAATTTAAACAGCTGCATCTCCAGGAGGTTCTCCAACGACACCATCTTCTTCAAATAATCCTCCTAGTTCGGGCCGTGGATCAAATACCGTACCAACAGATAATGGTTCATCTGATGCTATTTCTATACAGTTGGCCGTCGTTCCACTTCTATATTCACTACTAGTCGCTTTGTATGTTATTGCTTTCTAAGATACATACCAAATGGCGATCTACTTCATATTGGCTTGATTTTCATTTATTTGTCTTATATACTCGATTCTTTCTGCCATTTTGTATCTCATACATTCATTAAATAAATATGTGTTTTTTTGGTTGGAATCATGATTATTGATTATTTAATATAATAACAATTAAGTAAAAGAACAATAATTTTTCCCATATTGATGCAAATAGAAAACAATCAACCTATTTAACGATCTAATTTCTGTCACAAAACGAATACCACACGAATCATCTATCTTTTAAAATATTAAAATAAATTAAATTATAACAATTCAAACTGTAATTTATTAGTTAATAACAACACTCGCCCATCTCGATCGTTGTTGGTGACTTTTAGTATCAACTGACAGCTATAATAATCGAGCTTGGGTCTCCTACGAAACAACCAGTAATCTTACCGTCATGCCATCACACCAATCCCGTCGGTTTAAATTATTAAAATCCATTTACGATTCGTGTCGAATCAAAGGTGAAGCTGCAAGTTATTCGCACGTGTCTCGTCGGTAACAATGCTGCGTGTTTCACTCTCAAACAAAATGATCACGTCGATTTCATTTTTCTCGATGGGAAGACGGGTATCTTATGTCTTTACAATCGCTATCATATTTTATTCATTTGGGTATTCACCCATTAGGGCTTCTTGATTCTCTTTCTCAAAAATCGAACTTTATAGATTCTTCAATCAACCAACGGTGTTGCTTAAGAAAGTCAACGATCTTGCAACAAAAACCCTAGAAGATGAATATGCAACCCACGCGTTTCTGGACATTCAACACTTTGGTGGGTGCTTTTCTTGATCTTTTCATAGCGTATTTCTTACTATGTGGATCGACAATTGCTTTATTTGCTGTTAAATTCCTGGGTTTCTTCGGATTGAGCTTACCGACTCCTGACAATGGGTTATTTGGAATCCCTAATTCTGAAATCAGAAGTTTACTCGTTGATTACCCAACTGATAAGGTCTCTGCTGTTCAGTTTTCTGCAAGTAGAAAGTTCCCTTTTGATTCGGTTTTCTTTAGGGCTCAAAATGGCAATCAGATTGAAGATTTGAATCTGAATAGAGTCGATGATGGTGATCTTAATGGTGGTGGTGGTGGTGGGTTTATGGAGTTAGAAGGTGAGGCGTCTTGTGGATCGAAATCAGATGCTAGAAAGCATAGAAATGGAAGTGGTGATTCTGGAATCAAGATTGAGAGGGAAAGAGGGTTTGATTTGAAAGGGAAGGGGGCTTTGAATTACAGATTGAGAGGCGGTTTTCGACGAAGAAGAAAGGCTGCTTTTGACGGTGGAAAACAGTCTTATGTGTCGTCTTCACCGAATTGGATTACGTGTGTTGATCAGCAAAGCAGTAATGATAATGAAGTTAGCGGTGGAGCTGATGGCGGTAGCTCGATTCTTTCAGGTGCCAATAATGGTAACTGTAAGTACAGTCATTATGTATTCTCTGTTTACATGATTTGATCATCTGCCATTATATTTGCAATGTGGTTGTTTGTTTGGTTTTAGATGAAGCAGAGACTCCAAGCAGGAATGATCAAGGAATTGTGTTTGGTGATCCGCAGAAAATGATTCCTGTTAATGAAGCTGATAAGGACAAGATGATTGTGTTATTGACACGCGAGTTAGAGGAATCACAGGCGGCTCGATCGGCACTTTATGTTGAACTTGAGAAAGAAAGAAATGCTGCTGCAACTGCTGCGGATGAAGCAATGTCGATGATTCTACGTTTACAAGAAGAAAAAGCATCGATAGAGATGGAGGCGCGCCAGTATCAAAGAATGATAGAGGAAAAATCAGCTTATGATGAAGAAGAAATGAATATTCTGAAAGAAATTGTTTTAAGGAGAGAAAGGGAAAAACATTTCTTGGAGAAAGAAGTTGATGCATACCGACAAATGATTCGTGCTGAAACTGATCAGTTTAATGGTGGAAACAATGAAGATTTTACTCAAGATCCTGAATTGATGTTACAGCAGCTTAACATGACCATTTCTGAAAAGAAGAGCTCAAGATTGTTTGAAGATGTTGAGTTTTCAAAACGGGAGGAACCCGAGAAAACTATAGCCATTGTAGGGGAAGAAAGAGGTTTGGAAACAAATGCATCTGCTGCGGGTGAAACCGATTCACCTGTATATGATGTCCATGTCATTGACAATGACCGGAAGTCAACTGGAAGCAGAAAACAAACTGAGAGAAAACAGAGTGGTTCAGAGGCTAGTGTGGGGCTGCCACCTGTGAGTGGCTCGAAGAGTAGTTTAAGAAGAAATTCCACATCAGCATTGGATAATGAAAGGACCAAACTTGATACTGAAGTTGAATGGCTTAGAGAACGGTTGAGGATTGTGCAAGAAGGAAGAGAAAAGCTTAACTTTTCTGTTGATAATCGGGAGAAAGAAAGCTTGCAGTTGCAGCTTTTGGAGGATATAGCGCGCCAGCTTCAGGAGATTCGAATGCTGACAGAACCTCGGACCGGTCGTCAAGCTTCTCTACCCCTTCCTTCCTCAAAGGTTGTTTGTTTGACCCTTTTTTGTTGCTATTATGACAAATTTTGCATATACATCATGTGAAAGTTCAGGGCTTCATGCAATAATTTCTTTTAGATATTCCTTACTTGACATAGCAGCATATTTTACCATATGAAGTGTTACGTATCACGAAAGTCAACTTAGTCCCGTATCTAGTAATTTAGGAAATTTATCCCCAATCGACAGTTAATGGCGATGAATGTTGGGTGCAAACTTAATCCCACATCGGTAAAAGAAGAATGTAAATGCCTGTTTACTGAATGGTTTTAGAGTAGAACTTGTATTCGGTTCTATCAATAAATCATATGCTGCAAGTCAATTTGGATTATCTTTCTGGTAGACTATAAAATGTGCCTGTTAATGTAGTATTAGACTGATATCTGTCTCCCCATGGTTGATTTGTAATATTATAGTGATTATTTGTTAATGTCAAACTGTCAGCCAAGATTTGGATGTCAAATTTGACAATCTTGGAAAGTTAAAGTCATCATTTCTCATCATAGACATAGTAGAGACTTAAAGTGATAAGAAGATGTAACTAGGATCACCTAACTTACCTTTGTTGACATTAATAATTTTGTTGCTATTGAAATTGGCTTAGGTTATTTGGAGAACTTATGTTGAGTAATAAAGTATGACAAAGGCTTAAGCTTATTTATGTGTTTTTATATGTATATTACGTGTAGTTCTTATGGATGAGTTTAAATGAGAAGCGTTATATAATTAGGAATTACAGGAACCATCCTTTAGCCTTTCATCGATGAGCAGACAAAAGAATGGACCTTCATAATAGAGGGAGATCTTAATCATCCATTGAAATATGATCTAAGGGCTAAAAAGTGATTATCTAATATCTTAATGGTTCTCATTTGAGCTTCCCACAATAATTAATGAATACACTATTTGTAAAATCATTTGAATCCAGAGGGTATTCACAGATAAATTCACTACTTATGGAGCTCTAGTGTATTAAATGGTTTATAAAATGGTTCTTAAATATATAGTGGTTCTCATTTGAGTCCTATCACTATGTATTTTGGAGAAACCAGTGTGTGTGCTACTAGAATCTGATGAAGAACAGTCATTATTTTGCAGGGTTTGACGAAGAAAAAGCGATGTAGAAGTGTATCTTCAGGACATGCAAAAGCTCTTGAAATGGTCATCAAGATTTTAAAGGTTTGAACCTCAAACGCCAAGAGTGTCTGACCAGAAAGGATGAACAAATTTGTATTCTTGATTTAGTGTTTTCGATGTTGTATGTTGTGAATATTAGATTTAGTTAGCATGTGTTAAAATAAGCCTATGTGAAGACAACTATAGTAAATGTTTGTTTGTTTGTACTGCATATTTTTGTTCGGTGTTTAATTTAGTACTAGGATTGACACCCGCCTGTTGGTGCGAGATTTTCTTGTCATGCCATGAAAAATATATTCAGTGTTTATCTTTTCGTCATATCATGAAAACGATATTCAACGTTTACACAAAAATCATGAAATCATAAAAATAAGTGAGGTATTATATAATCTATATCTGTAATCTATCTATAAACTCTAATAAAAGAAGGTTTTAAAGCCACATGTCTATCTCTTAAACCATTAAATTAACATGTGATAGCCTTTTACCCCACCTTTATTTCATTAATCCTGCCTAAAAAATGACCCTGTGTATATCTCACGCGGATCTATTACCAATGGATTAAACCCGGTCTCTAATCCCCTTTCATTCCTTCTTAGCTCTTATTGAAACCTTAGAGCCACCGTCTTCCATCCTTCTATGAAACTGTTCCACATCTAACCCTTTTTCTTTCTTACAATTGATTATGTGATTTTAATCTTCTTCACAATCGTTGCTCTTCTAGATCCATCAATCGCTCTGTAAGTTTCTTCAATCTCTATCTTTTGATCAAAATCTCTACTCTCTATCTTTTTGTCATTTGATCATCCACATGTTGCTATTCATAACCGATTTTTATTCTATTCTTCTTCATCTTCTTAGTGTTGTTCGTTTGGTATTTGTTTGAATTGTTGTTCGATTTCATCTTAACCATGGCGATTGTGTTTATAAACCTTAGATTATAGGTGAAGATTATGTAGTAGGAATCAAGTATTAACCTTTTTGTTTTAAGAACCCTAACAACGACATTTTCCTTATGTTTGCATTACACCATTTTTCCAATTTTCATCAGACGAGTGATTGTTGTTCGTGTATACAGAGACCGTTTCTCCCACAAATCCCTTTGCTATGGTTACATCAATTTTGCATTCCTTCCCATAATAATCATCGATTACTGAACTGATTTCTTGTGTTATTTGTTTGTATGGAAGCATTCATTGAGGTCTGTTATGATGTTATCATTCATTTGTGTGTGTTTTTATAAATTTATATGCATTGTTCATCACTTGAACATTGCAACATTTGAATGGAAACAAGTTTTTATACAAAGTAAGTACGCCTAAGAAAATGTAATGTTTTTATCCTTATTGTTATTGGTTTTCATGCAAAGAGATAATACGAAATGTGAAGTAAAATTGTAGTTGATGATTGGAAGCATCCAATTGTTTGATGAAATGCTTGATTTTCTTTTTATTGGAAAAGAAGTTGCATTTGCTTGATTCCGTCATCTTTTAGATGTTATATCAAACAAGTGGTGATGGTTACAGGAATGGTCAGTAGAATAATAGCATCTATTTGTATTATCAAAGTATGATCGAAGCAAACCTTCAAAACACAACACTTTATAGCAATTATGCAAATTGGTTTACTTGCCAGTTTTATTATTGGTTCTAAGCATGTATCGATTCAATTTAAGGCTGAATCACATTGATTTGTTTGTTATTTTAACTTGTATCGTGGTTGTGCTTTTGACGATTCAATTGTTACAAATCTGCTAACGTTATGCTTCACTGTTTTGTTTTGTTATTCATGTTTAGAGGATGATAAGAAGTATAATCCTAACACTGTAGCACATTGGTGTTACTTTGTCTTTTGTGGATAATAAGCCTATAGAATGTAAGGTATTTGTTCGGTTATCATAGCTGTTGATTTGGCCACTGTAGTGCATTTGTGTTGCTTGATCTATATTGGATAATAAGCTTTTAGATTGCGAGGTATTTGTGTTAGGTTATCCTAGTGTATCAAGCTTTGAGCTTGCAAGTTTCATGCTTATCTTCCTTGGATATGATACATATAGTACATTTTATCAATGATGTTGATTATTTAAATTCAGTATTAGATACATAATCTGAAAAATAGGAATATATTCGATCGTTGTCGAATAATAACTTTATCGGTTATGATACCATAACATATTTTGTATATTAACCTTTTCCTCATGCATTTTCTATGCATGATCTTTTGCTTGACTTTGCTATATGTTATATTATAGTAATAAGTGGTAATAGAAACATCCGTAGGAAATACTAAGTGAATATGTGCTTTGTTAATTTAGAAATAAATGAATAGTACGTTGTTTGACAAAATACATTTGAAAAGCATTTTCTGATTGTTGAAATAAGACTTATTTGTGGATTGTTCATATACAAACATTAATATTTTTCAAAATTGTATCTACTAATATGAAAAATGTCGTAATATCTAATATTTTTAAAAATTGTATTATTAATCTACACTATCTTCAGTTAAATGGAGCTTATTTATTCTCTTTCAACTGACGCAATTCAACAAAATTTCAATTGTTCACATGAACTAAGTTTCAAAACACCAGCATATATTTTTCATTGAAATTGTTGTATTTATTAATAACCCAATTTTCATTGCAGCATTGGTGTTTACAACAAAGTGCCATGTTATAATATTTTCGTCTATTGCTAAAATTGCTTTCAAACATTAATTTCTTGAATGAAGCACTTCAGGTAAATATTACTCTTAATCAATCACCATACATTTTCCATTGAATTGTCATTGATCTCTCCTTACGTATAGCAGTACGAGTTGCACACAGTGCAATAAAAGTTGTTTTCTTGGCTACAGTAATTCTCCTCACAGGCGAGGCGGTAGCGGTGGCTGTGGCGTTGGCGAAGACGGAAAGTGAGAGGATGGCCGGAAAGAAGGAGGCGACAAGGCAGAAAACCACCGGCTCTCTATCTCTCTCTCTAAATAGGAGAACACAAAGGCAGTGAAATGTTGTAACCTGTGCTTCGCAACTTGTGTTCTTAGCTATAATAACTCTCAGCTGGTATTTAAAGTAATTATAATAGTTATTTACAAAATAAAAATAATTTTAGTAATAAGTAATAATGTGTAATAATATACAAGTCATCAAACTAAAAATATAAAAGCTCTCAAAAGTGTTTCAAGCAACTAAATCTTATATCGTTTTTCTCTTATAATCATAAAATATGATGGTTTATAGAATCTAAATTTGTCGTTATGATGTGCTAAATTATATCAATGTTTCGACATAATTTTTTTTCAAAACAGAGTATTAAATATAATTTGTATCCATATCTATGGATAGAATACTAATATACAAGTAATCGAAATCAAGTGTTATAAATTTTAACAACTCGCGACAAATCGCGGGTTCACACACTAGTAATAGATTATGCTTAAGTACTCTTTGATAGTATCAATGACTAATATATGGATTGGATTTCAAATAATATATAAACTATTTAACTAGAAATTTAAAATACATATTAAATTCCTTAAATGAATTATTTTTGAAGTGTGATAATTCATTTTAAATAACTTATGTTTGTTTTTAATTTATTGTTACTTCATTTTAAAGATTAAAAAACTTATTACCCTATGTATGAAAAAACAAGGTTGATGAACAGTAAAAAAACACTTCTAATGCGTTGTGTACAACTGACTGTTGCGCTGATTCCATGTGCCTCTTTAAGTTTCTGTTTGGCTCAGTATACATATTTCGTGTATGTAGAGAGAGAGAGAGATAGCGATGGGGTTGCGGTGCCTTTCAGCCCTAAGTCGGCTGTTTGTGGTAGTCGTACGATGATGGCTCAACCCACTGGGCTTATGGCCGTGGTTGTCATGGCGTTGATGTCGATGTACTCGATTGAAGCGCCGACGCCCTTTCTCGGTTGAAATCTGCTTGGTTTTGTGACGGTGGTGGTGATTTTGCAACCGGCGGCGGCTTGGGGTAGGCATAGCTCTGGGAACACCCTTCTCAAACAAACTTTGTATGAATGAGTCAACATTCATGTAGACTTGAGGAGGTTACTGAGTATGGACCATTGAAAATGAGGGTGGTGAATCCTCAAAGTCCATACTTTGTGAAGAAATCCTAGGTTCTATGATTGTTTGGAATTTCTCCTCCTTTTTGGTAGCATCACCTTCTTGCATAGGTGAGCTTGAGGTTGGGTCTGTCACATCCACAGGTTCTTGTGGACCTGGTTGAGTTCTCCTGAGTGGTCTCTCAGCTAACTTTCCATTGAGATCGGTGATCTCAAGTTGCTAGTCATTGACCCTCCTTTGTAAGACAATCACCTGAGATTCCAGGTGACTTATCTTTGAGACTAAATAGGTGCATGTTTTTGTCAGTTTTTGCACCTTTTGTTTCAGACTCCCCTCATCTTCATCAAAAGAATCATGGGGGATGAGAGAATAGGACCAAGGTCTTCTTCCTCATCACCAACACTTTGTTCTTAGCTGCTGGATTTCCCCTGCATCATGACAACTTCAAGTGTCAAGAGGCTGGGTTGCCATGGTTGAGGTCTAAATGATGTAATCACTTGCTGAAGTGAGAGCCGCTTCCATATAGACCTCCTGAATAGGTTCAGGGAGATCTACCTCAGTAGTAGGTGGATGATGTGGGCTAGTGTAATAGCCCAGCGTAACCGCACCATGATATTGTCCGCTTTGGCCGGGACGAACCACCATCTCCTCACGGTTTTGTCTTCACCTGGACCGGGACGTACCACCATCGCCCAGGCAAAACGCGTCACAGTGGGGAAGGTCTCAAGCCCCTTATAAAGAAGCCTTCGTTCACCTTCCCAACCAATGTGGGATGTTACAATCCACCCCCCTTAGGGAGCCCAACGTCCTCGCTGGCACACCGGCCCGGCCCTGGCTCTGATACCATCTGTAACAGCCCAGCGTAACCGCACCATGATATTGTCCGCTTTGGCCGGGACGAACCACCATCTCCTCATGGTTTTGTCTTCACCTGGACCGGGACGTACCACCATCGCCCAGGCAAAACGCGTCACAGTGGGGAAGGTCTCAAGCCCCTTATAAAGAAGCCTTCGTTCACCTTCCCAACCAATGTGGGATGTTACAATCCACCCCCCTTAGGGAGCCCAGCGTCCTCGCTGGCACACCGGCCCGGCCCTGGCTCTGATACCATCTGTAACAGCCCAGCGTAACCGCACCATGATATTGTCCGCTTTGGCCGGGACGAACCACCATCTCCTCACGGTTTTGTCTTCACCTGGACCGGGACGTACCACCATCGCCCAGGCAAAACGCGTCACAGTGGGGAAGGTCTCAAGCCCCTTATAAAGAAGCCTTCATTCACCTTCCCAACCAATGTGGGATGTTACAATCCACCCCCCTTAGGGAGCCCAGCGTCCTCGCTGGCACACCGGCCCGGCCCTGGCTCTGATACCATCTGTAACAGCCCAGCGTAACCGCACCATGATATTGTCCGCTTTGGCCGGGACGAACCACCATCTCCTCACGGTTTTGTCTTCACCTGGACCGGGACGTACCACCATCGCCCAGGCAAAACGCGTCACAGTGGGGAAGGTCTCAAGCCCCTTATAAAGAAGCCTTCGTTCACCTTCCCAACCAATGTGGGATGTTACAATCCACCCCCCTTAGGGAGCCCAGCGTCCTCGCTGGCACACCGGTCCGGCCCTGGCTCTGATACCATCTGTAACAGCCCAGCGTAACCGCACCATGATATTGTCCGCTTTGGCCGGGACGAACCACCATCTCCTCACGGTTTTGTCTTCACCTGGACCGGGACGTACCACCATCGCCCATGCAAAACGCGTCACAGTGGGGAAGGTCTCAAGCCCCTTATAAAGAAGCCTTCGTTCACCTTCCCAACCAATGTGGGATGTTACAGCTAGACATGGGAGAAACAGGAATACTCATCTCTCCTTAAGCAGGGGTGGAGAAGAGAGACTCATGATACTCACTGAATCCCATGTCTTCATCATCATAGAATTGAAGGTTTGGTATTGGTTGGTTTAGATCAAGAGGCTGGGGATGGTAACTGTCCCTTGAAGGTTGTTCACTAGAGTTTTGAGACTCTGAGTGAAGGCTTAAGGCTGTGGGGGTTCTGATCTCATCAGGCTGAGCATGAGGAACCTCAGCACTGATCATTGGTGAGATGGGAGTGGTGAGCTCCTCGGGAGAAGTGAGAGCTCCAGTGTCCACTTCCTCCTGTATGGGTGATGATATAGAGGCCTGCACAAACTAAGTAGTATATGCAGGGATTTGTTTGGATTTTCTTTGGTAGGTGATGGTTATTTTTGGTTGTATAGGTGGTTGAGAAGTAGAAGGTGTGGGTTCAACACTAGTTAGTGCTGCTAGGTTGTCACCTTGAGCAATATGCTCTAATATTTTTAAGACAAGGGCTGTTTCTACCCCTGAGAAGCCAACAGTTGGCTTCCTCATAGTCTTGAAGATGCCGGGCTTCATCTATCCCATTTGGAAACCCAAGCCTCATTGGTCTTGAGCTTATCAAAGTGATTTCAAGACAATATAACAGTAAGTGATCCTATGTTCAAGTTTTGAGGATCATTAGATGTTGTTGATGAAGAACTTTCCGTCACTTGGTCTTCCTTTATCTTCCAAACCATCTTTGGAAGATTAGACTTGACCTTTAATACTTCGGAAGTTTTGACAACTTTGGATGTTTTGACAACTTCGGAAGTTTTGACAACTTCGGAAGTTTTGGAGACTGGACCTTCGGAAGATCTTGCTTTCACTGCAGCTGGCTTCAGTACTTCGGAAGCATTAATTTCTTCCAAGACCAATTTTTCTTCTGAAGGCAAGTTTTCACTTGTCTTCTTTTTCACCTTGGAGCTTTTGAAGGGCAAAGATTTTCCTTTCGAAGCTAGTTTTCCTTTCTTCTTCTCAAAAGTTTGCTCTTTGATCATGTGGACAATACTTTTAGGATTGTGGATGCAATCCTTAGCAAGATGAGAAGTACTACCACACATGATGCAATCCATTTGCTTCCTTCTGAGAGTCTACTTTTGAGAGAAAGACTGAACTTGATCACTTTCCACCTTCATATTCATCTTCACAGATGATGCAGCAAGCTTCTTAGGGTGAGGCTTGCTCTTGGAACTGGATGGTTCAGGCTGTGTTACAGTGATGCACAGCTGATCAGCCTTCTTCTTTTTGCTGGAATGAGTTGGACATGAACTATAACTCCTGGTACTAGAGTTCATAGTTGAGTCTTCAGCCTTCATCACTACAAATCCTGCAGAGATGAACATTTGTTTCTACTTAGAGTTGAAAGTGGCCTTGATCCCTTGAGCCTTCTTTGATTTCCTTTTGGTTTTTTTGATCAAGTTCTTCCTCTTAGACTTGGTCATCCCAAATTCTTTTCTCTCCTCAGAAGAATAGTGACTCTTCTTAAGATGATCTTCTTCACTCATCTTAGAATCATCCTTCACTATCTTCTCTTCATCTTCTTCATCAATTGGGTCTATGAGGGGAAGCTCATCTTCACAAGTTCCACACCGTGGAGATCTTACAGACAATAGAGTGTGTGGAGGAGCTATCTCAGTAGATCCTTGTCCCTGCTTATTCTGATAACAAACTTTTGCATGCAAGGATGAGGATCCATGTTCTTGAAGGTCTTTTCTTCAGGAACACGTTTTTCTGCCCTGGCTTTACTGATCACAAGCTCAGCCTGGTATTTAGTTAACTTAGTGATGAGATCTTTTATCTGAGTCCTGTAGTTGGTATGTTCATGCTTAAGAGTTGAAATGGTTATCTCTAAATCTTTCGAGACTTAATTGCTTTTGGAAGAAAATTGTCCTTCAAATACATGTAAGTACTTAGAAGCATATTTAAGATTCAGAAGATATCTCAGAATTTATTCCGAAGGTAAATTTCTTATAAGTAGTTATTTGACTTAAATACATAATGTTCTTTCAAAGATAACTTGGAATCTTCTATTTTGAGTTTGTAATCATTTTTAGCTCTTTTGAAATCAACTTTTAAAATGTTTAAGGACTCAAGATCAGATCTCATTTCTAAGTTATAGGACCTATATCTGTTAACTTTAGTAATACATTCAGGTGTACAAAGATGTTCCAATACCTTGGCTTCTTCATGATCTGCCATCAATGCTTGGTTTGGAGATACATCCTCAACCTGAAAGCTCCAGTCAAAGCCTCCTTCTTCAACAGCAACTACAGCTTGCTGCTTGGGCTTCTCATTTTGGGGAGCTCTATTAGTGTAGTTTGGTCTGGTTTGTGCTTGGCCACTAGTTGTTTTTGGTGCCTTGCACTTTCTAGAAAAGTGTCTTATTTGGTTACAGTTGTAACACTTCACTTTATTTTTGTTCAGCCTAAACTTTTCACTGGTTGTATTGCTAGGAAACTTCCTCCCTGTCCTCTTGTAAAACTTCATGGCTCTGTGAGTTATCAGGGTAGCAGATGAGATAATGTTGTGGTTCTATGCAATCCCTTTCAACCATACGAAAGGCTGAACTCTGCTGATTGTTGGAGTTACCAGATGGATTTTGTATGTTCATCTCCATCTGGTAGCCACTGAGGATACCATACAACTCAGTGAGAGTAAGGGTCTTGAGGTTCTCAGTCCACTTAGTGACCACACAGTAGTGTGTCCATTGTTTGGGAAGAGAGGACATGAACTTCCTCACAATGTCCCTGTTCTCAAGAGTTACTCCAACATCCATTAGAGTATCCACAATCTCAACATACCACCACTAGCAGCAGCTAAAGAGGTGGGTGGTACATGAGGTCCATAGACAACAGATCCCCCTGGAGTCTTGAGACTTGATGAAGCCTTCCATTCTTTGGCACCAAGTATCAAAGTCATCAGGAGTGGTCAGTGGAGACTTTGTCATAGTACCGGTTTCCATATAAGCCTTTGTGATAGCTGCCATTTGAGTTGTTAAGTGATTTGTGAAACTAAAGGGATTTAAGATGGTGAGATCTTACAATCAAGAGCCTGGAACTGCTCTGATACCAATTGCAGGACCGGTTAAAGGGATGGTTGATACAATCAGTCTCACAATGAGGAGAGTGTTAGAACACTTAACAGATCAAATGGGGAACCGGGTTTATGTAAATGATGCTAAGAACATAAGTAAATGAGATAGAACTAAGAACAAGAACAGAGTAATATGGTTTTCAAGGATGCTGTATATTGCTCTCAAGTTCTTTTACAAGTGTTACAAAGCATAAAAAATACAAGGACCTGAGATACTTTATACTACATCGTACAGCCGGCCATACTTTGAAGGCCAGCTAGAAATATTAATCTAGACAACAAGATCAATGAAAAGTTAAAAGGTAGATTGTCTTTTGACTAGTGACTATGACATGTCATAGCTCACATTCTAATATATTATAAAAAGGATAAAAGGTACAAAGTATGAAGTTACAGACTCAAGACCATAATCTACTATTTACTAAAGCATGGACCTTTTCACCAACTTGTATAAGTTGGTGGTCTTCAGAGTTACAGCAGAAAGTAAGTCAGCTTTATGGAAAAGTAGATCAGAGAAAGCATGTCCTCTCTGTCTTCGGAAGAAATCAGTCTTCACTTCATTGGCTTTGGAAGACTTTGTCTTTGAAGCTTCGAAAGACTTCATCTTTGGCTTCGGAAGATTTGGTCTTTGGCTTCGGAAGATTTTACACTTAGAATAATTTTTGTGATGAGTGTAAAAATTCCGAAGTAACTTCTACCTTGTACATCAGTGCATGCATGCAGGAAGCTCCTTGGTTGTTTTGGCTTCTTTGGTTGCATCAGCCTTTTAAAATAACCTTACACAATCCTTACGGGCCGTAAGATTATGTGACAACCCTGATTTTTAGGGCCGAAAATTATTTTTTAAGAAACCCATATGGCCCACACACTATAATAGGCTTTAACCCATCAAACTAATATGGGC
This sequence comes from Flaveria sonorensis, assembly GCA_025506505.1. NCBI lineage: Eukaryota > Viridiplantae > Streptophyta > Magnoliopsida > Asterales > Asteraceae > Flaveria > Flaveria sonorensis. The sequence continues at coordinate 54,759,788 of CM046440.1, read as the reverse complement.
CTTGGGCATAATACCTTAATAAGCTTAGAATTTATTAAAACTTGAATGGGCATTGGCTCACAAATCAAAGTGAGTTTGACTCAATTAAATAAAAATAATACATAAAAATTCATCATCAATAAAACCAAAAATTTATTAACGATGCTAAATAAACGCCAATCATAACTAAACGAACCCATAACGTTTAATATAACTTAAGATCATCGGCAAAATCTAACAAGCATAACTATTTAGATTATAAAGCATAAGGCACTTAAATTAAATAATAAATAGTAAACTCATAAGCTAAAAGCTCATAAATATATAAAAGCCTGAAAGACCCAAATTTTTATAAAAATATAACAACTTCCTGCACAAACTAATTATTAAATAATATGTTATAACTTTTAATTATTTAACTTAAAATAAGTAAAACATAAATAAATAAAATATATGTTAAGTCAAATTATATCTTATCAAATCTAAATGGTTAATCATATAATATCATACTTTATCGTAATAAGACAAAAAATAATACTAGTATAATCTTATTACATGCATGCACACTACCACCCATGACACACCTACATATATACATGAAATAAAAACCCAACACACACTCGTATACATATATATACGACACACATATATACTACGTATATACATATATACCTCACGGCACACACATACACCATAAATATATATATAATCATACACACAATCATGTAAATAGAATTATGTTTAAGCAATCATCTATAATTAATGATCATACATACACACACATGGATATATATATATATATATATATATATATATATATATATATATATATATATATATATGTATATATATGTATATATATGTATATATATATGTATATATATGTATATATATGTATATATATATGTATATATATGTATATATATGTATATATATATATGTATGTATGTATACATATATATGTACACACGACGTATACACATACATGTTACATACATACATTCACGACACACACATATTATATATATTAAAATTCATACAAACCCATGTCCAAGTTGCCTACCTAAATAATAATAAACAAGTCTTTCATTTTATAAAAACTCACTAACCATTATATAAAAACTAACTTGAATTATATAAACAAAAATGTAGTCATATCACCAGCCATCCACCCAAACCCAACACCCACAAGCTTATGCATGCAAAATCTTGGTTAACTTGTATTCTTGACCAACAATCTCACAAATCCAAGCATGATCTTGCACTAACCAAGATTTGGGACCCACACCACCACCTTAAACCCCCCATTTCAATTGGAACATGCTTGCCCAAACCCCCAACACAATTCATTTTACTCCAACACTTCATTCTCTCTTAGGCTCTCAAGTTCTCCATACAACTCACTCATTAAAACACCATCATACCTTTCCATTCTAGAATTCAAGAAAACTCAAGAACACACAAGTTCCAGCACTTGAAATCCCCTCAAAATCGACCCAACACAAGCAACAACATCTTCCTCAAGTTAAGGTAACATCACATACACCTACACTCTTTCAAGCATACATATTTCCTTTCATTCATCTTAGAAACTAAACTAATCCACTACTTTGGACATCCTTATCTTATCATTTCAAGTTCATTCAGCATCTCACACACTCATCTCACGACAAGGTAACCCGTTACAACCCGAAAACACGCGAAATATCGCGTTTCGTCACGTTAGTGACACAACCAACCCCATGACACCCCCAACTTCTTATGAAACTCTAAATCACTTCTTTTTTCAGTAACTAAAAGATATATAAGCTTTCTCAAAACCCTCTTTGATCACAAGCACGGTTTTGGTAAATCTAGCTCACCCTAAAACCCAGTTTTCACAAAAATATTTACGTATATTTCTAAGTTCAAAAACTATGATCTAAATATTTCTGGAAGTTAATAGTGACTATCTCAAGTTAAAATAAAGTTTCATGATTTAAGCATATGTATTTCACACTTTAAAAATAATACAAAAACTTGAAAATGAGTGATTTTGAGAAAAATAAATGAAATAGGTTGGGAACCTAAGTTACTGAAATTAAGGGGTTATTTGGCAATTATTTATGTTATAAAAATATTTAAAAAGGAAAAAATCTGACTAAAATGCTTAGTAATCCAAAACCGAGACTTAACGGAACTAACCGGTTAATATAACAAAATTACCAAATATACATAGAATTCAAATGTACAAAATTCCAGTAGTCTTATAATGATAAGGAATGCTTAGAAATAAAATTCAAATGTACAAAATTCAAGTAGTCTTATAATGATAAGGAATGCTTAGAAATTAAATTTTAAAATTTTTAGAGTTTATTTGCTTACTAAACAAAAATATAAATATTATTCACGTTAAAATAGTAAAAATTCATAAAAAAAAGTTCTTAGGTCAAAATCATGAAAAATCCAGAACCTAATCTAGAACCTAAAAATATTTCTAAGTATATTAAAATAATATATGACCAATGTATGACCAAAGTCAACCCGAACCCAAAAAACCGTTAAAAACCAAATACTAAAACCAAAAAAATGACTTAAGACATAAAAATTTCAGTATCCAATGGTCTAATAATAATAATAAGCTAAAGAACAAATTTGAACATTTATAGAATTTTCTAGGAAGTTATACAAAATTTGTCGCTAATATAAGTTAGTTAACGACTCACTAGAAAGAAAAATAATAAATATATATAAAAATAATTAAACTATGAAAGTTAACTCAAACTTAAAGTACAACTAAAAGTTTAATAAAACCAATAAACTTAAAAATACTCCATATAATACACCCGTAACGCAACCCGATACGTGTTTAAAAATATAATAACCAACTTATCGACCCTATGATCACAACCTTAATATTAAAGAGATAAGTTATCATAGAAATTTAAACACCATTTTGACCACGTAACAACTTTTAGCAATAAATTTCTATTTTAACCGACATAAAACGACAAATTCAAAAATATGCCTTTAAAACTACTGAAATGGAAAAATAACAAAAATAAAAATATATTCCAGTAGCCAAACTTATTTAATACAATAAAATACATTATAAATAATTAAAATGCAAAATTCCAAACTTTAGGGTTAAAAATATCAATTTAACAAAGTTGCGGGACCAAACTTGCCAACCATTGAAACCCTACTGTTTTGGAACAATATCACACTCATAAGAACAATAAATCTGAACTTATTATGTATTGACCCATACTTGAGCAAAACACAAGTTATGGACTCGAAAAATCAAAAACCTAAAACAAGAATACACATATGTAATGTAAATCAACAAGCCAAGTAAGGAAAACCTAAAATTTGAGGGTTGGGTTTAATTAATCATTTAATGGGGTACTAATACATATGAAATGAACTTAGGAACCCTCTTGATCGGTAACATCCCAGATTCCCAGATTTTATTCTTGTGAACAGCTCACAGGTGAGTCTCATAAACCTTTTTTTTACTTTAAAACTTTTGGGCTGAAATACATACTCTTTGGTTATTATATTATTATGATGCAATACTATCTGCTCTTGTCCCCGAACGGAGCATAATCATTAACTCATCAGGAGCCGCGTGATTTGTGGATAGTACTATTTAGGGAATCCCTCACACATAATAGGCCCTTTATGCAGGGAACCCCCCCCCCCATTGACATTTAATAATCGTTGTGTCACAAATTAGTGCAATTTAACCATGCATAGTAGGGCACATTTAAACCCAATAATCTAGTAGTAACGGGTTAGGGGATATGTTAGCACTAGGGCGGGTAAGTCTGGGTCATGCTTTATTGTGATATATTTTGTCATGCACCAATATTGTGTTTTATTTATAAATATCTATCTATGATTATGAATTTTATTACATGAAAACTTGAGCTCATCAACTTTTTGTTGACACGTTTTGAGTATGTATTTCAGGTATTTGTCTGATTATAATGAGAAGTCTTGATTAGACTTCGTAAGCATTGGATTTACATATATGAGAACATGGTTGATTTCCCATAGAAGACTCACTTTAGAAGAACTATACAAGACCCTAAATGAGCCATACAAGATAACGACTTTGATGAATAGACAATAATGACCCTATGGCCCTTGCCTATGATTTAGCTAGACGCATGTCAAGTTGTAATTCAATGTGCTTATTTTATTATTATTCGTGTAAACCAATGGGTCATTTTCATTACATATATGGTTTCCGCTATGTTTGTTGATATCCAGTCGTCACGACTAGCCCCTTTCTTCGGGGTGTGACAGATTGAGGTAATTCAACTGAAGCGAGGGTGACATGTGGCAGCGACTCACCAAATTACGACTTACAGGTCGTAACTCCCTTAGCATTACGGTACGTAAGATTGGTTGAATCAGCTTATAAATAGAAATGTCGACCCTGGTCACTTGTACACCATTCTAGCTTTGTAACTTCAACTTAGAAGCTCCTTCAAAATATTTTCAAAGTATCGTTTGATCGAGAAACATCCGAGGAACGACGGGTAAGGTTTCATTTAAGTTCAAGCGCATTTAAATAGTCAAATATAATCTTAGATATGGTGATAACCTAGGGTTGTCATATATTTTTAGGCTTTTGATATCCTAAGTTTGAGATATTGTGAACTCTAGGTAAGTAAATAGTGTCTAGATATATGTGTTTTCAATTTGGTAAAGCTTGTGATATTTTGCATATGTTACATTTAAACTTTATACATTGATTTATAATGATATTCATTACGTGATCCCGGTAGTTAGTACGACCAGATGGTTGTTAATGTGTTGGCCACGTAATGCGTAAGACCTTAAAGGTGGATAGTCCTGACAATAAAGAACGTAAAACCAAGATATGCATAAATGTTTAAATGTGTGTGTATATAAGCTCATGCATAACTAGGATAAAGTTTAAGAAAATGTTTTGAATGTTATATTAGTTTACCAACATTTCCTGTTGAAATATGTTTTATGTAAATGATGTATGTTTTATGAAAATGATGATCTTAGGTCGCTAGTAAACAAACCTCATTTAAGACGGCTTTTATGATGATTTAAGGCGGTTTTAAAAGGGCCTTGTATTACAACTTTGAGTTTTTATCCAAAATCTTTTAAGGCGGTGAAAGGTATAACAAACATAAAATAAAAATTCAACTAATTAAAAGCTAATCTAACCACTTTTAAAAGGCATAAACAAGAGTTGTAAAAAAGCATAAACAAATGCTGTAAAAGACATAAATCAATAACTGATTAGAAAAATTATGAAAAAGGCATATATCTATATAAATCAAGAGCTGTAAAAGAATAACACAATTCATATGATTTGATTAATAAACTCAAAACATTCTGGTGACATTATAGATATCTTGTAGTAACCACAACCTGTGTATAACAATACAATTATATTATATTAATACAGCATAAACAATCTAATTTACCAACTTTGCATTCGTCAAATTATATACATGTTAAACTACAACTTGAGTTGCTACACTAAATATTAGGGATCTTTGAAATGTGTCACCAATCTTTTCACTTTTATATAATTTGATGAATGAGAGTTGAAGAAGAAAGGTACCATTTCATCATAAACTTTTGTTTTTTAAAATCTAGCCACAAAACTTTGGTTTCTATAATTTTTTCACAAAAGTATATTGGGCTTTATGTTCTTAAATATTAATTTCACCCCTCATACTATATATAATTGATGTTTTAACCCGTTTCATTTCTATTAATTACATTTTTATATTAGCTTTTGTTCAAAAACTTAAAAAAAACAAAATAGCAGTTGTTTTTAGAAAATAGAGTTGGAGAGTATTTTTCTGGTATCGTAGGCTATAGCGAGTGCGGTTACCGTTATGGTACCGTGACAAACCGAATAGAATATGAGTGAATATCTTCGTTGCCGATTAGTACTATCAAAACCGGTATCGGTATTCACGTTTATGGTTTGCGATGAGCCGAACCTTTAACCACCAAAGCATGGGCGAAGCATTAAAGGGGCTGGGAGGGCCCCCCTTCTTTCGCCAGTTGTGTTAATTCCTAGTTTCGATAGTGTGAATTTTTTGTCCGATAGTATAAATTTTTTTATATATAATGAGTTTGCCTGTTAAAAAAAAAATAATTTCGCCCCCGCCCCCTTTATGAAAATATTCAAGCTCCGCCACTAGACCAAAGTCACGTGACGCACCATAAGGAAAAAGACCAAACGCCCACTACGTAGCGCAGGGAAAAAAACTAGTTTCAATAATCAACCAACCTAATCTCTAACAAGTTTGAGAAAGATAAAACCAAATAAAAAGTTTATGGGTAATAGAGGTGTGCAAAAGTTGTTTAGTTCGGTTTTTAAAGGTTCACCGAAACCGAAACCGAAACCGATGGTTCACTTATTTGACTTCAACAAAAAACCGAAAACCGAGTATCGGTTCGGTTATGGTCGGTTTCAATTTGATTTTGGTATTCTTATTTTGAAGTTGTAAGTTCGGTTATTGAGCTCAATTTCATTTGTTTTAACATATTCCAAGCATAGATATACGAGACATGGATAAGATATACTGCATATATCCCTTTATAAAAAAACTTAATTGTATATTTATCTAATTCAAAATTAAAATTGCATATATCTCATTTCTTAATCTTTTAATTGCATATATTTACGAATTTACAACCAAAATTGCATATATCTCCTCACTAAAGAAAACAATTTTAAATTTACCCTTGATCTATTTTATTAAAACTAAAATCTAGACCGACTATGTTACCCTTGACTTTACAAAAAACTATATATTTTTGTAAAATATTCATATTCACCCAATTTTAACTAGTGTTTTTATTTCTTTTTACACTTTGTTTTGGTTGTTTTGTTTTCTTAATCATGTTTTGCCAATTAATTTTTTAGTTTGTTAAATCTTTTTTTCCTTTTTGGTGTTTTTTTTTTATTATTTTTTCCCTCTATTTTAGAGTAACAATAAGAAAATGCAACACAAATACTAAATTTTTTAACTACAGAACCAAAAAAATCATAACAAAAAAACAATCACAAATAATCATGGGTAAACTAGTCATCCTATAATCTATTTTTCTAAGTCAATTTAGTAAATGTGATAGTTTTTTTCATTAAAGGAGAGGTTATGTATAATTTTAGTTTAAGTTGGATAAATATGCAATAAATAGATTAAGGAAGGAAGTATATGCAATTCTGGTTTTGAGTTGGATAAATATGCAATAACAAGGTTTATAAGGAAATATAATCAATTGTCCCTATGTGAAAATACATGGAACAATAGAAAATACATGAAAAATGCAAGAAAATTTGTTTCAAATACATAAAAATACATGGAAAACACATGAAAATAAATGCATATATAGCTATCAATTTGGTTTCGTTTATTTCGGTTATAGAAGAAGGGAAACCGAAACCTAATGGTTCGGTTTGAGCCCTAACTTAACCGTAACCGATTGATGATTTCGGCTTCAGTTATTTTCGATTCCGTTTTGATTTTTTCAGTTATCGGTTTTGTATGCTCACCCTCTAATGTAAAGGGTGAAACATTAGGTATCTAAATTGTAACCATTAATAGATTCATATTCGTAAGCATAAATTATCTAACTTAATTTACAAATTGGAATAGAGTAACATACTATCATACTTATCAGTAATCATCTTTCTCATCCTCTTCCTCAACAGAAAATGATATAAACACCTTTAAAATACATTCTATAAATTTGTCAATTCACTTTGACGAACCATGCAGGGTGTATTTATAAGCTAAAAAAGAAAGATACAAAAAATTTAGATCATAATTTAATATACAGTATTATAGTTAAACATATATATTACAAGTTGTAGGACTTGTGAATGGTGGTCAATGCAACAGTTTCACAAGGTGGAGAGATTATGAAACACTTAGCATATCAAATAGAGATGATGGTGATGAAATAATGTACACAAGTAAAACAAAAAGAACAAGAACACTCAAATATGGTTTTCAAGAATGATGTATATTGCTCTCAAGTTCTTACAAGTGTTACAAAGCATACATAAAGGATACAAGTACTTGAGATATTTATACCTATATCCTACAGCCGGCCATATTTTGAAGGCCAGCTGGAAATACTAATCTAGATAACAAGATCAATGTAAAGTCAAAAGGCAGATTGTCTTTTGACTAGTGACTATGACATGTCATAGCTCACATCCTTATCTATTACAAAAGGAAAAGTACATAGTTGAAAAGTTACAGACAAAAGGCCTTAATCTACAGTTGACAAAAGCATGGACTTTTCACCAACTCATATAAGTTGGTGAGTCTTCAGAAGTGGCAGCGGAAAGTGGTTCAGCTTTATCAAAAGGTAATTCAGAAAAAAGCATGTCTTCTCTGTCTTCGGAAAAATCAGTCTTTGGCTTCAGAAGACTTTGTCCTTGAAGCTTCGGAAGACTTCATCTTTGGCTTCGGAAGATATGGTCTTTTGGCTTCAGAAGATTGATACTTGACATAATTCTCTGAGTTATATCAAATCTTCCGAAGTAACTAACTCCTGTACTTCAGTTGTACTTCAAAGGGAGGTCAAGTATGTTTTGTCAAAAATACAGATCTTGATCTCTTTGATCTCTAGTAACATACTATTTGTCTGGATTGGTTGCAAACATCCAAGACATAATGGGTCTCTCAGCAGCAAGAGGCTCTACTTGAATAAGAGTTGGATGAGCTAGCCTCTTCTTGATCACCCTCAGGATGTTTTGACCCATTCTGAGGTGTAGAGGTGCATGCTTGGACTTTTCTTCTTCTTTTCTTATTCTTGTCCCTTCTGATGGCCATACTTTTCCTTTTCCTGTATTTTAACTCAAGACTGGCCTGCAGTACCAGATTGCTCTTGTTTGTCTTTCTCAGTTTGGTTATTGACCTTCACAGGTTTAGAAGGAGAAGGATTAGGACCCTGCTATGGATCAGAAGATGAAGCTGGCGTGATGCAGCACTAGGTCCAGATTGTGTTGTCTCGTATGGTTCAACCTTGACCTCAGCTTCAGGTGCAGCCTGACTTAGTAGAGAATGCAAGTCACCAGCATACCCCTCTTGATCTTCTGCTTGATCATTCTAATATGCTCATCCATGGTGGATAGAGATATTGGACCAAGTCTCCTTCTAGAGAATCCATACAACTTCAAGAAGCTCACCATCTTCTGTCTGTCAGTAGATTTTTCAGTTTGCTTTGATGGTGGCTCTTGACTTTGCAGCCTCTTTCATCATCATCTTCCTCTTAGAAGATTTGCTCTATTGCACTTGTTGCTCATGCTGCTTGAGGTATTCGAACTCAATGTAGTCATATGGTAAGGGAAGAAGTTTGCTGCTGATAAAGGCTGTGGGACTCAGGTAGGTGGATCATGTTTTATCTATTTTTTTCCCACCTTTCTAAGTTTATGTTCAGCAACCCAAACCTCTTTCTCAGGACTTTCCTAAACTGGGGAGAGGTAAGGAGCTTTGTAAAGTCTTTTTCTCCTTCTTTCTTCTTTGATCTGAGGAGCAATTCTACATCCTCAGCTTCCTTTCTCTCCTTTGACACTTCACTGTCAGCCAGTTCATTTAGTTACCCAGGGGAGAGAGATGAGTTCATCAATGTTGTAGTTTCTAGACCCCAAATAGTTTAATCTGGTTGCCCTTAGCTTATCATCTTGAGTGCTTGGCCTGGGGGCAACCTTGATTACAGCTTCCATGAAGCCAGGGGTCCCACTTGAACTCTCTCCCCTTACCTCCTCTTCATCTCTCTCTCTTCTCCTCCTCAATCTCCTTAGAGTCATGTTTTTTTTTACCTTTGTCACTCACAGGCCTGTGTGACACAAGTTGGAGAGAGCTTTGACTACCTTCATCAGCTGGTGCCTTACTGAGGGTAAGGGTGCTAAGGGTGCTGAAGCAGCTACTGTCTCAAGATTCACAGGCTCAACTGTTGGGCCTTCAGCCAAGGTTTCCCCTTCGAAGCTAATCTTAGGGTCCACCTCAGCATCCCGTTGACCAACAGTATTGCCTGCTAGCCTCGTCTATATAATCTTGCTCTAGCTTGAACTCTTCAAGTACCCATTGTTGGATCCTATCAGCTAACCTTGCAGCTTGCCTGTTTGACTTGGGTTGGCAAGTAGGAGGTC